>BSDF01000130.1:0-44075 GCA_027925045.1 Hypotaenidia okinawae
GATGCACCAGGACCCAAAGTCTGCCCAGGCCCTGCTCCCCATCCCCTCAGCGGAGCCCTGGGACCATCTCCAGGTGCAGGACCAGTTCCCCCTGCAGCCCTGCAGCCTTCCCACCCAGAGGGCTGCAAAATGAGCTGTGTTGGAAAACAGCTCTGAGAAATGGGGCTTCCCCTTCAGCCCGAGAGCGTCTTGGGGTCAGCAGTGCCTGTGCCTGCTCACGGGCATCCCCTGACCCACACCTGTGCTCCCACGTCCCGCTCCAGTCTTGACCCATCATCCCCTTCCCCATGGCCCTCCAGCCCTCCAAGGCTGTGTCTGAGCCCAGTTCCCAAGCCTGGACCCGATGGATGAGTGTCACAGGGGGGTGCCAGGAGGGTGGGGGCCCTGCCCACCTCCCCAGCTCAGCCTCCATCTCCTGTCTCCCAGGAGCAGTAACCCTGCGCTGGCTGAAGAAGCCCCGTCCCCCATCTCCCTTCCCATCACAAACTTTCTCTGAGAATTGTGTCAGCTGCTGCTGCCAACTGACCGCTGCCATTTTAGACAAAAGAACTGATCATCAACATCAGGAAACGCTGCAGATGTCACCGGGCTTTTCGCTCACTGGGGCACACGAGGTGCCGAGGACAGAGAGCTCAAGGCATTCGTTTTCTAAGGCAGAAGGGCTCAGGGAAGAGAAGCCGCTGCCTTTGGCGAGCAAAGCTGTCTTAACTGTAAGCCACTAAATGAGCCCTAGTATGTTCCACCCCTTGACCAACTCTGGGCTTGTAAAAAGAAAAGAAAAGCAAAGCCCTGATAAAGATTAGTCTGGTCTCAAACAAGAAATACCTTAGAGCAAAAGGAAAGAAAGATCCACTAATACAAACTGGGCTGGGAACTCCTGAATTCAAATACTCCCAACAAGTGTGTTTGCCAACAGTGGAACTGAACCAGCTGTGGGGCAGCTGCACACTTTGGCTAAGGCAGAGCTGTTTCCACTCAGAAATAACTTGTTGCAGCAAATTAAAGAATATCTGTGTGGTGGCTTTGGCCCTGGCTAGAGGCCAAATGCCCACCAAGCTGCTCGCTCACTCCAGATGAGAAACAGGCAGAGCCTCCATGGGTTGGGATAAGCACAATTTACTGCCAAATATCAAAGTGAATACAGAACAAGAATGGGTAGTTACACTTACACCCAGTGCTAACACAGAGTACCTTACTGACCCAACGATTACAGAGGGCTGCCCAGCAGTAAGGACTGACTGACCCGACGTCTCAGCCACACTCCAACCAGCCTAGAGGCAAAAAACCAGCCCCTGCCCTTCCCCAACTTGCTGCTTTTATGGGGAAGTGGTGTTAGGTGGTGTGGAAAACAGTCCCAGCTAACTCAGTGCACCTGAGCTGACTCAGCTCACCTGTGTTGGCTGATTGGGGAGGTTAACCCTGGCCTGGCCAGAACCAGGACAACCTGGTGGGCTTAGAACCATCCTGCATCAAGACTCCCCAGGATGCAATTACTGCACAATAAAATCCACACGTGCTACTTTAAAAGCCTGAGGAAATGCAACCCTGAACTTCTGAAACCACTTTTCTTTGACAGCAGCTGAAGCGACAAAACCCCAAGGGATCATTTCACTGCACAAGAGCTGACCTTGTCAGGGTTCTCTGCTCTCAGGATCAACATTTTAACCCAAAGTGGGAAGTTGCCAGCACCCCATCTTGTCCTACCAAATGCAGCCTGATTCTCTGACATGCCACTGAGTAACCACACAATAGAATCACTCCAAATATACTGCAGACATGCACTGCAGTACAGGAAAGAGAGAGTAAAGAATCTGTGTGTGACTTTCCACTGAGAGATTAAAAACAGAGACACATGTGAGAACCTCTTTCTCATGGCCAGCTCCAGGGAAACATGACAGAGGGCTTTTGGAGTCACTTTAGTGTCAAATTAGTAACTCAGGTCAGTGTTAGGATGTGACTGCACACGAAGCACAGACTATTTCATGCTATCCACACAGACTGGTTTTAGAGAAACCTTCCCAGGGAGACGGACTAACTCGTAGGAAAGCAGGATGAGCATTGGTTTCTCAGGCACAGCAGTGAAACCAGAATTCCAGGGAAGAATCTGAGGAGTAACAGGGGAAAGAGACATTTCAGGGAACTCTCTTCCTGATGAGAGGAGGAGACAGCATACGACAAAGCCAGCATCAAAAATAAGGAATTTCTAGCTATGGACTGTGACTACACTTCTATGGCTGCTACCCGGGCGGGACGCGTGCGCTGTCGCATCCCGCACACTGCGATCCCAGTGCACACCCTGGCAGCGGGCATGCCAAGCAGGATGGGCCCAGGGATTGCTCCACCCCGGCTTCCTTCCACCTGGAAAGCCTGGGGTAACAGCCAAAGTGCTCCTGTTTCACCCAGGCAGCACAGCCTCACGGCGCGGCGAGGCATTCACTTGACATAGGAATTTGAAAGAGGTCATCTTGTTAGAGTCACCTTAATCAAGACCAGGTTGTTTATTTTAGTTTAGAATATGATTTTGATTGTAAAGGGGATACACAGCTCTGAGACTATAAAGCATGGTCAGGCCCTTAGCAATAGGTAACTAGCATGCTGTGTGCCCCGATCACCGTGGGAATCATTACGGGCTCTGAATTAGAACAATGGGTACTGGGTATGGACCTGGAGTCAAAACAACAGGTACCAGAGGAGTACCCTCCCTTCTTTCTATTCAAAGTAATCAATCAAGTTAACCAATGATTTCCATAGAATAAGGATACAGGTAAGGTGAGGCAACTGAAAGCCAATCTGCATTTAAAGAAACAAACCCTGAGCCACACAGTAAACCCCTACACCACTGCCAATGATGTCCCATTATCTGCCCCCCTCAAATGACCTTCATCGCCTGAGGGGGAAGGTGTGGTCCCTTAAGTACAGCCAGCTTCCTAGTAGCCACCCGCTGACCAAGGAAGGAATGGGGATCAGATGGGGCTGGGAAGTACAGAGCACGTTCTCCCAGTCTCCAATCCAAGCACCTTGGGAAAAGGGCCCTGATCCTGGGTTGGAGTTTTCCCTTCAGCCCACTCTTGGATTAAACCCCATGGCACAGTTCTCTGCGAACAGGTGACATGGCACAACGGACACAGACACACTTCACCAAGACTACTGACCGGACACCAGGTAACGCTCTTCCTACAGCGACTGTCCTCGTCAGAGCAGGAACTCATCCTCCCACCATCGATGGCTCCTCGCAGATTCTCACACAGCCAGGCACAGAGAGCAGACAACCAGCAGCGGCTGAAGGCCAAGCACTGGAAGGGAATGAATGACACTGAGAACTTCAGGTTTCACAGCACTGAATTACACAAACAGCAACCTGCTCCCAGGGGAAAAGGAAAATGGAAAGACTGGAAAGGAAATATATTCTGAGCACATCTGGTCTTTGTTCTTCCCTGATGGAATAAAGTACCTCAGCTCACTGACTGGGAGCAGTCTGGATAGCAGAGAAATGAACCGAGGCATTGTTCATTTGATAGCCCAGTTCATTTAGTGCCTGTTGGAGTTTTGCGTGGCTGGGTTCAGGTGGAGAAGAGGGGGCTGCAGGGGGGGCTGCTGCAAGAAGAGGCCAGAAGTTCTCTGCAGGCCCCACAGAGCAAACACCACCTGGCTCAAGGCCAGACTCATTGTTGACCAAGGCTGAGCCCATCAGCGATGGAGCAAGCCCCTGCCAGCACCTGCAGCCCATGGAGACAGACAGAGACACAGAGACGAGCCAGGGAGAGAGAGATCCACCCTGCAGCAGGTTTGCTGAGGGAAGAGCTTGAGACCCTGTGAGGCCCAGGCTGGAGCAGGCTGGCCCTGAATAAACATTCTGTGATTTTATGACTGCACCCCACAGCAGTGACCCACGCTGGGGCAGCTGGGGAAGAGCTGAAGGCCTGGGGGAAAGGACTCAGGTTGGAGAAGTTGGAGAACTCCAAACAAAAAGAGAGAAAAGACAAAGAGATGCAGGAAGGGACAGGGAAATGGCAGTGAGATGCTCGAGCGGCTCCGGAAGGGAGAGAGCCAAAGAAAAGGGCACAGCAGAGCTGTGGGGCCAGGTAAGCTGTAGAGCAGGGGCAGCTGGGGGAGCCATGGGGCAGTGGTAAGTGTGGGGCTGGGGAGCTGTAGAGCAGGGGAGCTGTGGGGCAGGGGTAACTGTGGAGCAGGGGAGCTGTGGGGCTAGAGAAGCTGCAGGGCCAGGCAAACCCTGGGTCAGGTTGAGCTGTGGGGCCAGGTAAGCTGAGGAGTCCTATTTGATAACACAGAGACTAAACCTACACTACATTTTCCAAGTTCCTGCTCCTTCACTTCTACAGAAAACCCCCCATGAAGATTACAAATGTCTAGAGGCTGCTGGAGATAATGATACTTAAGGAGACAGAAGCAGCACAAAAATACTCCATCGCTATTTACCGCCTGGAAGAGATGCACAGTGTGGAGATGATGTGGTCAGCAAGAACTGCTCAGAAATAGGAGAAGGCGGCAGTGAGGGCAGGGGAAAAGTCACACAACTCCCAGGGTTATATTGTACCTATTCCATGAGCAGCGAGCTGCAGATTCCCTGGTTTAGTTGCTGCATTTCAGGGCTGGGGTATAAACCTGTGTTGGCATTCAGTAACAAATGCATCCCTGTGTCCAGTTGGTTGATACCACTCATAACAAACCTCTGGTTCTGAAATGAAAGCAATGGATATCAAATACATTGTCCCATTGCTCAGGACAAAACCGCTATTAGACAAGCCAGAAAAAAACACCTGACTGGTGCAGTAAAGACACAGGAGCTTCCTTGTAGCGTCATGATCATCCACCGCCTAAGTACAGAGGGGACATAGGATTAGGCAGGAAGGAGCTCTGAGGACAGCTCAAACTGGTTATGACACTCAGAACAGGGTGCAGAAAGGAAAGCAAATATATACTGACTGTGTCTCAGGAACACCAGTTACTGGCCATGTTGCAGGAGATGCGGAGTCCTTCAGATCAGGGCTCAGCTGGCTGCTTAAGGAACTGACACTGTCATTTGAAACACAAAGTCTCACACATAAGCTGCTTTAAAACACATGCTCCTGCCAGATTTGCTACACAGAAAACAGATTTTCAGTGCTATAGAACTTCACATTTCTTTTCCCCTTTTGAAGGAGATTTTGATGTGGCCATTAAGATTTGCCAAAGGAAAAAAGATTACAAGGATTATCAATGGAATCAAAATTTGGGTTTTAAAATGAACTATTTATTGAACATGGACACTGGAGTCAAGTTAGCAGTCACTGGAGTAGAAGGAATGCCATTAATAGATGAACACAGTGTATTATTTCCTAGGGCTAGGCCATCAACTGTGGACTTAGAATAGCTTGGTTTCCTTTCCAGGATCTGGAACTCCAGAGCCTCACATAGGAACTTTTATAACCTAATATAATGGGAACCTTGACTAATGGCCAAGATTTTCATGGTCTTCAAAGCTGTTATAGCCAGTTTGCTGTACTGAGTATTTGGTATTTGGGCAGTGGGGAAAGACCCAGGTGTGCAGCTGAATAAAGCAGGTTGGAATTGGCATTTTTACTGTGTGAAAAAATCCTGCAGATCTTTATGGACATTCACCCAAAGAAAACGCTTTCACGTTGGCAGAGATGCCAAAGCCCAGGATACAGGTGAGGCAAAGGAAAGCCTGTTTTGCAGGAGAAGGGGAAGAAAGGCTACTGCCTGGCCAGCCTTGCCTCATTTACTCTCAGAAGAAGGTGGAGGGTGGCCATGGAGGGAACCAAGGGGTAGCACCAGCATTATCTATCCAGGAAGAAGACGAAGCACTAGAGGAAACTTTGAAAACTTTGGCTGTTCAAGCTCCTCAGAAACTACTTGAAGATTCAGTGACCTAAGCTACACGTGACCAAGTCACCAGCTGAGGACCTCACTCCACTGCAGCAGGCATTATTCACTGTAAAATTCTGGGCTACATTCTGCAAAGCAAAATGGAAATTGACTCCTATCCCAGTGCAATCTGAAGCAAGTTTTATCAAAGACAGGTGCAATGCTCCATGAACCTACCTAAAATCATTTGTAACGATGTCAAGAGTATCAACATGCTTCAAAGTCTATCTTATCCATGCTTTTCTGTGCCAGTAAACATTCTAGAGCAAAGAATAAACCACAGATTATTCAGATTACACATGGCCTACCACATATTAATTAGTAAAACAGAAATCAATTATGCACTAAATAATCTCCCAACTTCCTCACACTGCCCAGCACATCTGGTCCAATTGCAAAAACCATGAAATGATTCAACTTGAACAGTTCAAAGTTTACTGAACGATGGGAAATACACCTTTGGGTTCAACAGGAAAAACCTCTGCAATCAGCCAATGCCCAGAGTTTCCTACCAAAGGAAATCACAAAGGTCAATGACCAGTTTGCTCCTAACAAAACCCTGGGGCAAACCAATTCCACATCAGAAAGGACAAACAGAGCTGACAAGTCAGACATCCCTAAGGCAGCCACATCCGACATGCAAGGATCCTGGCTCTAACCACACCTGCACCCCAGCCCTCAGGAAACACAGGGGCAGCAAAGCCCCTCAGGGCAAATGCTCCTTGGATCCAGCTCAGGGTAAGAATTGATGCAACTGCTGCCACTCTACAGAACCCATTTGCAAGAAGTCACAGAAGGGATATCCTGAAACATGGCAAGGACCATCCAAATCTACCTGTGTATCCACCAGATACAAGGAAACAAAGGTGGGAAAGGAACAGACCCTTGTACATCTCAATCTGGACACCTTTCACTCAACTCAGCAAACAGGAACCTTTCCTCCTCTCCTGTGTTTCATATCCAGACTTTGGCACTGGATTCTCAAAGAAGGAATTCTCCAAGTGCCGGCTGGAGGGACGCATGTGGACTTGGAATTTATACCTGGAATTCCTCACTGCAGAGGGGGCAATGGAGAGAAATGCAACATGAAAACAGGGTTTCATGCAACGACCAACATTTCACCCAGCAAAAAAGGCCAAAGCCCCCCATACCTAATACGTGAGAAGTCAACTAGTGTAACCACAGAAATGCCATCCTAAGGTGTTTGCCATTAGTGTCATCTCACCCGCATCCCAAAGTTGCTGGCTGGGTCTCAGGAACATTATAAAGCTGGACCATTGCTGTTATCTGCTAAGCAGATCAGGTTTCATAAAACAGGACCCAAGGTCATAGACACTGCAGGGACAGGGCTAATTAACAGCCTCTTGAAATCATCCCCCTTTCCGTATTGTCCCCAAGAGGGGAACATGAAGGCAGAGTCAGTTCATTCTGCATACACACCAACCCCCATCTCCCCAGCACACCACAAGCCTCCAAAAAGAGCCCTCTGCCCTTTTCAGAACCCAACCTGACTTCTAGCCAGCTTTCTGCCCCTCAGAAAGTATGTGACTACATTCCCTTGTCACCATCCAAAAAGAATCGGTTCCCTTTTCCTCACTGCAGCAACACTGAAAGAATTTTTAGGTAGGAAATTTTACATATGAAATCTTTAAAGATTTGTTAAGAGGACGAGGAGATACGGCACTTCTTGGTCCTTCCACCACCATGCTCCACGGCACAGGATTTCTATCAGACATCTTCAGGTCAAGAGCAGGGGCAGCTCCAGCCTTTCCCTGCTTTCTTCAACTCCCACTGCTCCCACACACCAGAGGGATAAGGACCAGTTCCGCAGGAAGTCCCTAACGCCCGGGGGCTCATTGCTTACCACATGCCAGGATCTGTCCCTGCTTTCTCCTAACAAACCACCACATCCCAGAAAGGCTGATCACCTCTTGGATTTCAGCATCTATAGGACAGAGCTGCAAGACTGAAAACTCACATCTTCTGACCACTGCACAGTGTCACCTAAGAAAAGCACATCTCACCTGATGTTTCAGGTTCTAATCCTCCAGATTCTGACCTTCAAAAGGTAATTCTGTTGTAATGCCACCAGACTTCCTGGCACAGCACACAAAGGCTGTGAGACAGAGCTCCTGACACTGCACACGCTGAGCAAAACAATCCCCTTCTCAGGGGAGGACAATCAATGGCAGCTCCCTGTGAGCACCTTTCAGAACACGAAGTAATACAGGATCGACAGGAACTCTCAGAGGTGCAGAGCCCAGGCAGTGCTGGGGGAAAAATTTACTGCACAACCCAGTATTTATTAATGGACTGAAGCTACTGAACCCCATCACCAGGAGCTCCTTTTGTCCTCCATACTGAATCTCTCTCTCTGCACTCCATCTTCCCCAGGCTGCAACTCTGGCCTCACTGCTAGAGCTGTACATGCAAAGGATTTTATGGATATGAACTGTTTCCCTAAGCTCAGAAGTTTACTCACAGAGACGAAATCAAGCATGCAGGTACACACACAGACTGGAAGTTCCAGTTCATTGCACTGGTTGTTGGTATGGTTGGTACTTAATAGCAATCATGTCTAAGAACACAGCTGTATTCAGGATCATCCTTTCTGGAACAGTCAACAGTCTGAAGCCAAACACAACAATTATATTCCCTTCAACCAAACAACCAAAAGCACGAGAGGAGAGCAGAAGGCAGTGATGAAAGGGAAAGAGCCCAAATGCAGAAAAGAGCAGAAAGAAGCAATGAAAGAGGATTAAAACCCCTAGAAAGGAGAAGAGAGCACAACAAAGAGATACGAGGGGGAAAAGACACAAGTCAATGAATTACAGATCTGGAACAGCAGGACAGCCTTGGCACGGCTCCTTTCTGCTTTCCTCATACCTGTGTGCATGCTGGGACATCCTCGTTCCCCTCAAGTCTTCCCAGACAGATGGGGAAGTGGCTTCTATCCAGTCCATGTGCCATGAAGAGAAGCACTTGTGACCACTAAGGGGGAGCAAACAACTGCGTTAGCAGCAGCAAAGCTCCACTTTGCCTTTGCAGATACCCACAGCTCCCTGACACCCAGGAGCCCCTGGCACACCCACCATTTGCTTGGTCTACAGTTCTGTGGGGGCTGCCAGTGCTGGGGAGCCCCAGGGACAGAAGAACACTGCTCAGACCCCACGAGAGCAGTGAGGAGGGCTCTGCTCTTTCCCAACAACACAGGAGGAAGCCCAGGGCTGAGCCAGGCCAGGCCATCTCCCCTTCGCAGCCCCTGGGACAAGGCCAGGCCTGAGGAAGGCCCTGCATGCTAACCTCAGCACGGCTGCTGGCACCAGGGGCACAGCCCCGTCTCCTTCCACGTGCTGGCCTGGCTGATGGGAGCGGCTCCCAGCACGCAGCTCCACTCGCCCAGGCCTGTGGCCGCCAGCACACACAGGCCCACGCGTCTGGAAGCACCCTGGCTCCAGAGCAAACCCAGACAAGCTCCCCTCCTGTCCCTGCCCCTGCCCCGGCCCAGGAGCACACCCAGGCCCGGCAGAGCTGTGCACATACCCAGCACTGCTCCAGAGCAAATGCAGCCTCACCAAGGCCCTTGTCTCGCCACAGGCCCAGCGCCACCGACGCCTCAGCACCAGCACACACCTCTGCCCGCAGGCCCAGCCTGCCTCTGCCCGCCCACAACCCCACACCCCATTGGCCACAGCTCAGCCAATCGGCAGCGCTGGACGAGGCCTGTCAGTCCCAGCGCTGGGGGCGGGGCCCAAGGGGCCAGGGGCCCCGCAGCCTGAGGGGCAGGAGATTGGGCGGGGGGAGTAGCCAGGCTGGGAGGAAGGGCTGGGGCCAGGGCCAGCACCAGGGCCCGGGCTTGGGGGCTTCAGGCACCCCTCCCCTCGTTCAGATCCCCTTTCTTCAGATAGCCCATCTAAACCAACAGCACCATTGAGTGAACCCTTTTGGGCAGCTCATGCTAGGATTTCTGTAGCGAAGCTTTCCTACAGGAAGAATGGGAATTCTGCAATGTCTCTCCCTGCTTCCCACCTCCCCAAGCCACGCGCATCGGGGCACGGGGAGGGACAGGGAATGGGAGAATGTTCTCCGGGGGGGCATTCCTCACGCCCTCCCCATTCTCCAGCGTGGGGTCCTGCCCACAGGAGACAGTCCTGCTTTCCCACAGGGCTTCAGCTCTTCCCCAGCTGCCCCAGCATGGGTCACTGCTGTGGGCTGCAGTCATACAATCACAGAATGTTTATCAGGCTCAGACTGCTCCAGCCTGGGCCCCCACAAAGTCACAGTTGCTTACATCTTCTCACTCCCTTCTCTGGGTGCAAAAAGCAGCTGTTTGCAGGATTTTTTCTCCTCACTGTGACACCCAGAGGCGCTGTGACCATCGCTGATGGGCCTTGGTCAGACACCACTCCGGCTTTGAGCCAGGTGGTGTTTGCTCTCTGGGGCCTGCAGAGAGCTTCTGGCTGCTTCTTAGAGCAGCCACCCCTGCAGCTCCCCTTCCCCACCTGAACCCAGCCACGCAAAACCACAACATCAAGCAGGAAGCACTATAACACACAAATGTACGTTCACTCAACTCCAGCAGCTTCTCTCTCTCCCGGGGCTGTCCGGGCACGGCAGCAGAGGCCAGGCTCACCCTGCCCACTGCTCTTGGACCCAGCACGCCCACTGGAGCTTTTCCCTCTCAGCTGGGCGCTGCTGCTGCAGCAGGAGCATCATTTCACACAGTCGATAACAAGAGCTGCCATGTCACACGGCACCTGCCCCATCAACAACCAGCCAAAACAAGCAGGGGGGCAACAGCTCGCTGCTTTTCAAGACAAATGGACCTGGGGGGCTCCAGAGGGGGCACTGGCTGAACCATCCTGGACTCTGGTGTGTAACCCCCGTTTCTGGCACTTTCTACCAGCCTGCAAGAGGTTTTCCATAGGCAGGGGTAGATGCCAGTTTAGGACACAGCCATGAACGATTCTGAGCCCCAACTCCAGCCACAAACTGAATACTTCCAAACAGGAAGGAAGGAAGGAAGGAAGGAAGGAAGGAAGGAAGGGAGGGAGGGAGGGAGGGAGGAAGGAAGGATAGATAAAAGTGGTTGAAACAACTGGTGCTGTAGCTAAATATCCTGTGTTTATAGCACTGCTGAGGTACCTACAGCACTTACAGCCCCTCAGAGAGCCCCAGGCATAACCCACCTTTCGGGATGCCAGCTACCCAGAAACTGCTGTCTGCCAGGCTCACCTCAGCACATGCACAGCCTGGGAGACCAGTGGAGTTTTAGGCAGGGTTATAGTGCACAGGGCCCTGCAAAACGTAAGGCTTTTCAGCTGCTCCCTTGCGGTCTGGTTCCTTACGCATTGAGCTGCTTTCAGGAACAGGCTGCCCAGGGAGGGGGCCCCTGGATGTGTTTAAAAAAGGGCAGATCAGGTACTCGGGGATATGGTTTAGCTTAGGATGGCAACGGTTGGACTCGATGATCTGAAAGGTCTTTTCCAACCTGGTGATTCTGTGGCTTATTTTACAATAGTCAAACCCTGGCAAAGAGCGTTTCTTTCCTTTTAGTCAGCTCTGCAGCAAAGAACACCTCTCTCTACACATGGGCAGGACCAACAAGCCCCATTCTCCTGCTGGAAAGCTCCAAAGGCCACGGATGGGACGCAGAGAGAGGCAGACAGGCTCTGCCTGCGAGCTGCTGGTCCGGCCCCTTGGTCCTTCCCCTAGTCGATGCCAGATGCTCACAGCCCCTGCACCCTCTTGGAGCCAAGCCCGTTTACACCGCGTGATAAGCAGACACTGCAAGTCATTGAACCGCAGCTTTCCCCGCCTCTGGCTACGGGGACAGGTGACCCAAGGGACTTTTTGCATCCCTGCTGCCTGGAACTGATGGTGATGGTGATGGTGATGGTGGTGATGATGATAATGGCTATGGTGATGATGATCATGCTGGACAGCATCCAGCTAAATGCCCTCCAGGAAGAGCCAGAAGTGCAAGAGCTGCAGCTCCCCTGTGTCTGCCAAGGGCTGATGGAGCTGCTGTTGGACATCTGCTGCCATCCAGTGGGGAGACCTGTCCAAGGAGGGAGAGGCGGTGAGAAATGGGAGGAGGGTCAGCTGTGAGCATTGGAGAACTCAGTCCTGCCTTGCAGCAGTCTAGGATGGTGTGATCTCAGACTAAATCCCCTGTTGATAGGAACCAGCACTGTCTCTTCAGTTTCACCTGAGGACAGAGCAGAGCTTTGCAGCTTTGGTTTTCTCCTCACTGAAACTGAGGAGTGTTTCCTAAGGCTGAACTCCCTGAGATGCCTGCTGCAGTGCCAGGGAAACCTTCCCCTGAGTGCAGAGTGGGGAGAGCTGCTCTTTTCATCAGCCCTGGTCACAGCTGCCCTGTGCTGGGTGCTCTGTGATCACACCCTGAGGTTCCCCATGCAAGAAACTGGACCCTGCTGAGAGCGGAGGAATCCAGTCTCCCAGGGCAGAGCTCCAAAGCCCTCCTGCTTCTCATCCTACCCAAGGAGGATCTCGGCTCCCCGCTCCCAGCCTGGGACACACAGGGCTCAATGCAGCTGTCCCCACACAAGCGATGAGCAGCATTGCAATGTCTATCCAGTACCATTATGTGTCATTCAATCACAGGAGCCAGACATCAACACCACTGTTAGAGAGTCAGAGACAGCCGTGTTCCCAGGGCCCCAGTTAACGCTGGGATGATATTCTCTTGATATTCTCAAATCCAAGAAGATCAGTGCAGCTGCCCACACACAGACGATGAGCAGCATTACTGCCCAGAGTTGTCCCTGGAGCTGCTTCTCTTTGCCCATGTCACCTCCCACTCTCTGCTCACAGACCTCATCCCACCCGTCCTGTCACTCAGCTCTGCTCCTCAGAGCTGCCCCGGGGAACCTCTGTGTGTGCTGGCCTCAGGAGAAGCTCTGACAAGTCCTAATGAGAACTGAGTATTCCCTGCCTTCTCCAAACTGGAGAAACAAATTCCCATCTCCCGCTCCCGACCGTGCCCACATAATTGGTAATCCCAAGCAAAGACTCTTTACCTTTCAGGAAAACTCTTCCTTGGTGTTCTGCTCCAAAGTGCCCTTGCTCGTGCCCAGGCCTCAGCTGGAGTTGGGAGCAAACCTGACCCACGTAGCACCCTGTGGACAGCAGAAGACCCTACAATCCAGGGGTAGGACAGCCATCAAGCACCGTCCCTCTGATAGTGCAGAAGGGCATCCCTGCTCTGGAGAACAGTGTCCTCCCCTAAAACAGAGTAACAAAGACTGTCCTCCTGACAGACCCCACACACTGCCCCATGTCCCAGCTTTCCCTCCAGGAACGGGCCCTGCATTGCCCTGCACCCACAGAGGGTTTTGGAGATTTCTCCTCCAGCCACTGCCTTACCCTGTCAGACAAAGCCAAGCTCTCCATGCCGCAGCACGGTTCCTCTGCCAGGCTGTCCTACCTAAACACTCACAGGCTATAAAGTGCCATCAGGAACAGCATCACTTACGGCACCTCCACAGCTTCCAAAGGCTTCACTTTGCAGCCCAGGAGGCCAATTTCATCCCAGGTTCCATCTAAAGAACTGTGGCCAGTGGGTCGAGGGAGGGGATTCTTCCCCTCTGCTCTGCTGGGGTGAGACCCCACCTGCAGTACTGTCTCCAGCTCTGGAGTCCTGAGGAGAACAAGGACATGGACCTCTTGGAGCAGGTCCAGAGGAGGCCGTATGGATGAGCACATGTCTGGGGCACCCCATCCTACAAAGACAGGCTGAGAGAGTTGGGCTTGTTCAGCCTGGAGAGGCTAAGGCTGAGGGGAGACTTTAGAGCAGCCTTCCAGTCCCTGAAGGGACCTAGAGGACACCTGGGAGGGACTGTTTGTAAGGCCATGGAGCGATGGGATGAGGAGCTGTGGTGGTTTTGGCCCTGGCCAGAGGCCAAATGCCCACCAAGCCGCTCGCTCACTGCCCCCTTCAGCCGAAAAAGGGGAGAAAACATATTTTTGGAGGCTCAGGCCCTGAGAAAAGGATAGAGGGATCACTCTCCAGTTATTGCAATGGGCAAAACAGACTCAGCACAGAATAAAGAAAAGAAAAGGGATTTATTATCCAACCAATTCCTTATCCAACAAATAGTTCACTCATAAAATCTGTATCTCTCCAGTTTAGAGAGAAGGATGTTGTAGGGGACTGTGTCAGAGGCTTTACAGAAGTCCAGGCAGATGACATCCATTGCTTTCCGAAGCATTTCTTGCTAGCCTTGATCCCAGTTATAACCTGTGCTCTAAGCAAGAAGTTTGCTATTTCGTATTCCATCATTTCATGGGTTTTTTATGTATTTGCAGGATAGAAGACTGTAAATGTGAACATCCCAGGACCACAAGAAATCAACAGTTCAAACGTGCCTCCGGACAAGATGCCATCGGATTTGAGAGCTTCTGCTTTATCTGAAGAAGCATTTCAGAAGCTTCATGTGTCTCTTCCTCTCCAATACAATCCTTTCTGTTTGAGATGAGCCAGATGTAAATGTTCAGAAGAGCTTGTGCTGTGCGTGTCTACCCAGAAGATGTTCTTTCCAGCGTGTGCAACAGCTCCCCCAGGGTGGCTTTCTGTCGCTGTGAAGCTGCACCAGACGGGTTCTGATGGGAGCTCTCACCACAAAGTTCTTTTTGTGTGGAAAGCAGCAGGTATTTTTGAATTGCCGCGCAGTTTGCCTGTGAACGTACAAGCCCCCCCTCGGAACCCCAGGTGTTCTTTGATTTTCGGGCTTCTTCAGTGTTAAGTATTCTGGCAGCTCCTGCTCGTGAACACCCTGGCCATCCTCTGCTGGCTGTCATCCTCCAGCTGTTTAGAGAAGTATGCCACTGCTCCTTTTTAGGGTCCTAAATGTTGAGCCAGGACTCAACAGGCTTTCCTTCTCCTGACAGAGTTCCTCCAGAAGGGATTTTTTTTAAACAAACCAACCCCCTGATTTTCCTCAGCAGGGCTTTTGCACCTCCTTTCTGCAGGTTGGGACAGTGGCAGGTCCATTCCAACAGTGTCTTTGAATGTCAGGATGGTGTTGGCAGTCTCGGGGAAGCTGTAGTTTGGGGTGAGCAGGTCCTGGGGCAGCGGGTGTTCCTCCACAGGGGTTGCTGTGCCTGACATGATGCTTTGGGCTCACTGGCCCAAGACAGGCTGGTCATCAGAGCTGGTCGTGGGAAGAACCAGAGAGGTTGGGGCCAGCACACTCCCCTCCCTGCTGGTGCCTCCAGACTGGACTCCCTGGCTGTGCCCTGCTTCAGAACCAGCTCTGCCTAGGAGATCCCCCCAAAAGAAACCTCACAATCCTATTTAGAATGACTTCATTGGAAACATTTCCACAGTGGCAGGCACGGCTTCTTTGTATGTGTTTAAATAATCTCTTAGTTAATTTTTGAGTGAGAGTTGTGTTCTGTAAGGAAATCGGACAGACAAAGGATACTTTGCAATAAACCCTGGCATTTTGGCCACGCTGGCTGCAGGGGCAGCAGCCACAGAAGTGCAGTCACGGTCCCTAGCTGGGAATCCCTGATGTTTGGTGCTGGCTGTGCTGTGTGCCGTGTCCTCCCCCCTCAGGAAGAGAGTTCCCTGAAGTGTCTCTTTCCCCTGTTACTCCTCAGATTCTTCCCTGGAATTCTGGTTTCACTGCCGTGCCTGGGAAACCAATGCTCATCCTGAGTTCCTACCAGTTAGTCAGTCTCCCTGGGAAGATTTCTCCACGAGCCAGTCTGTGTGGATGGCATGGAACAGACCGTGCTGCGTCTGCAGTCTCCTCCTAACACTGACCCGAGTCAGTCACTCAGGGACTCCAGTGACACCAAAAGCCTGTATGGTGTGTCCCTGGAGCTGGGGGTGAGAAAGAGGTTCTCACCCAGCTCCCTGTTTTTACCCTTTCAGTGGAAAGCCAGGCAGAGATTCTTTACTCACTATTTCTTGTATTGCAGTGCACGCCTGCAGTGTATTCAGAGTGATTCTAATTTGTGGTTACTCAAGGGTGTGTCAGAGAGTCAAGCTGTACTGGGCAGGACAAGATAGAGTGCTGCCCATGCCAGGTACAAATGTTGATCCTGAGATAAGAGAATGCTGACAAGGTCAGCTGTCCTGCAGGAGGATAATCCTTTTGGGTCGTGTCAGGCAGCTGAAGCGGGAATCACTGGAACCCCCTGGGAAATGGCCCTTCTGACAGACTTTCTCAAAACTAAGTGATGGCATCAAAGCACATGAAAGAGAGCTTGACCAAAACACCACCAATGTTTTCTCATCAAGCAGCATGAGCTCCCAGTGCAGGGTTCTCTAAGATTAACCCCTAATTTAACAAGTCAGGTCAGCTGGAGGCATCCTGGCTGATGCTGTGAGCCACAGGCTAAGGTTCTCCCTCAGCCCCTGTGCTGAGGGAAGGGTGGGCTATACACCTATCCTGGTCACGGGGGGAGTTGCTGCTGGCTGGTGCTTTCTGTGAGGACTTTAGGGAGGGCTGGGTGGTGCTGTGATGTTCTGCCTCTTGGTTGGTGCCTGTAGCTTTCAGTTTGTGGGGAAGCCTGAGGGGAGGCTGTGCTGAGCAGTGCACAGAGGAGCTGGGGCAGTGGAGTGCTGTACCAACTGTGGTGTTTCCCTTTGAGGTTCCTGCCTAGGTAAGGATTCTCTGGAGTGAGCCTAAGGGTGAAGGGCTGTTGGTATCTGTTGGTGTTTGGGGTTAAGAGCAAGAGCCTGGTGACTGAGCATAGCTCTGGTGGTGCTGAGGCCACCTGAGGAGTGTTGTGTGCAGGGCAGTTTTGTTGGGAACACTGCCCCCACAGGAACCCCTTTCTGCAGGTGGGTTTTCAGCTCTGGGTGAGTTACTTTTATCCCCTAAGGGCAGGAGAATTCCTCATCTGGACTGCTAAGCCTCTCACTACCTCTTTTCTCCCCTGTCCATCTGAAAAGATGCTGCTGCAGCATCCCCCGCCTTTAAATCCGGGTGACAGTGTTTGTTTCACCTGAACTCTGTCTGTTGGCACGGCCCCCTTGCCTGTCCTGTCACTCGTGCCCCCTGGGTCAGCCTTAGAACCCAACACACCCCTGAAATTAACCCTTCCTCGTGGCATCGTCCAGCTTTTAGATTCTCCTTAGACTTTGACTTTCTCAGTGCTGACGTGTTTGTGATCTGCAAAGCAGGGAACAGCTTTACAAGCACTCTGCTTTTAGTCCTCTGTCCCTGTGAAAGGGAAGGAATGAGGGTGAGATGGTGTTCTGGGAAGCTGTGAGATGCCCCTGTTGGCCCTTGTCCTCAAAAATCCTTTTCCCCCACTCTCTGCCAGGGGCAGTGTGCTCTCTTGTGTTTCCTTCTCTCTAGCCCTGAGGAAACCTCTTTGGAAGGCAGACCGAGTGTGTGCCAGCTTTCCCCGGGGAGCGGTGCAGCTGGGTGACTCTGCTCTGACCAAGCAGTGTGTGTCACACTCCAGCCCCTTGTTGGTTCCTTTCCCTTTCCCCTTGATGCCTTGAAAAGCCAGAATCAAAACTCAACAGCCCCGGTGCCTACGAAGCAGGTATGCTTTATTGCAGCGCCGGGCACACAGGGCATCGCTCTTGCCAGTGTGTGCGCCCATTAAAGCCAAATTTCTCGTACTTATACAGATGGACTCTACATACTCATTATAATTTCTAAGAAAAGGCAGGGTTATGCAAATTATTTCCAGGAAGTCCTTTACATGAACTCCTCCCAGATAGAGCATGCCTCAAGCTACATCTACACCAATCTCTTCAGCATTATTATATTTCACTGAATCATTCCCCCCTTTTCCTTATCCTTACAAATTCTTTTGTAATCTCAAATTATACTATCCTGTCTTAATGAATTTGAAAAGTATTCTCCTGTTTCTACTTGATGTCTTATTTTATTTCTCCTCCAACCCCTGTATTTTATAGTGGTCTGTTTAAAACACCACAAAGAACACTGAATCATCACACAAGAAATTAAGGCTAAAATACTTACGAAAAGAACAAATGTGAAAAGTTGTTTGAGCCAGGCAAAGTTTGGGAGCCAGGAAGTAAGCTTACTCCAATGGTCTTTAAACCCCCACGATGTATCATCTTGAGCTACTTGGTGAAGAATCTTTCTTTGTTTCCACACATCATTTAAATATGTTTCAATTTCTTTTTCTGATTTATGTATGCACAACAGCTTTGATTCATTACCATGCACACGCCTCCTTCTTTGGCCAGCAGCAGATCTAATGCTACCGGATTTTGTCTAACTTCATTACTTCAGGAAACTTCTACTTGCAATCTATGGATAGCATCACTTGTGTCCCTTTAGAATCGCTCATGCTAGCAGATATGTTAAGTATAGCTTTTTTCAACTCACTTTCTCCAGACCATGGGAGGAACCATCTTGCAAAATTGTGAAAGCAGCTGGCCGTACTACTAGGGGGCTTAGGCCCCTTTGATCTATTGTCCTCTGAGGGGTTTGTAGAATTCCTGGTGGAGGGTGCGAGTGATTGAATATTTGGTCTCCAGGAATTAGGTATCCTAAAGCACATGTTCCACTCCCTTTATGTGGTAATACCTTCTGTCTCCAGATAGCCACCATAATCCCTTAGGAATCCAGTCAAATGAAGAATCTCCTTTTAATCCCTGAATTACAGGGAGTTGACACCTCCTTGGTATGGGAGTGTTTTTACAAGAAGCTTTTCCTTCTAGTAATTCTTTATCAGCCCCAAAGTATTCAATATCTTGCTGCTCATTCAAAACTCCTATTTCTATTTTCCAGAATTAATGTTAGAATCTCTTGCATTCTTTCTGCTGCCTGGTCAGCCTCATGATCGGCCATTCTATTGCCTTTATCTGGTCAGTTACCTTTCAGGTGTCCTCGGTAGAGCATAATGGTGATCTTGGTTGGCAGTTGAACTGCTTCTAACAAGTGAAGTATTTCTCCTGCACGCTTAATGTGCTTCCCTTGACTTGTTAAAAGTCCGTGCTGCTTCCAGGTTGCTCCACGGGCATGCACAACTCCAAGAGCATACTTAGAATCTGTCCACATAGTTATCCTTTTTCCTGCTGCAAGTTCTGATGCTCTGCTTAAGGCAGTAATTTCTGCCTTTTGGGCTGAAGTTCCAATAGGTGAAGGATTTGATTCTGTTACCTGGTCAGTAGTGGTCACTGCGTATCCAGCCTTGCAGATGCCTTGCCGGACCAAACTACTACCGCCTGCAAACCAGGAATCTTGAGCATCTTCCAAAGGTGGTTCTTTTGAATCAGGTCTGCTAGAATACACAGCTTCCGTTGTCTCCAAGCTATCATGTGCCAGTGCTTCGACTGTAGTTTCACTGAAGAAGGAAGCTAGATTCACAGTGTTAGTTACTGCAATCACAATATCATCAGGCTCCACAAAAATACCTTGATGTTTTAGAAACCTGAAAAGGAAAAGCTAATGATGTTTCTCTAGTTCCAGAACACAGTATGAGAGATCATTCCCGTCATCTTCTGTCCCAAAGTGAATTTTCGGGCTTCTTCAGTGTTAAGTATTCTGGCAGCTCCTGCTCGTGAACACCCTGGCCATCCTCTGCTGGCTGTCATCCTCCAGCTGTTTAGAGAAGTATGCCACTGCTCCTTTTTAGGGTCCTAAATGTTGAGCCAGGACTCCCAGGTTTACTCCTGGTTTTTCATGTAAAAAGAGCAAGTCTAGAGCTCTCGTAAGTTCCTTGTTAAGTGTATTAAAAGCTGTCAAGGCCTCTTTTGCTGGGCAGGGTTCATTTTCAAGAGTTGAAAAAGAGGCTTTGCTATTATTCCACAACTGACAGCAGCTCACAATCCTGAAAAATGTTCTGAATTCTCTTACCATCTGAGGGTCTTACAGATGGCTTCTTTTGCTCAGTATCCAGTTCTCCTTGTCCTCCAGAAATTTCATATCCCAGATAGCTGAAATGGTGCATCAATGAGTAACCTTTCTGCGGAGAGACTCAATATCCATTTAGCCCCCAAAACATTCAACAGGTTTTGTTTCAGTTGCTATTAACAGGCCATTCACAAAGTGCAGAAAGATTTCTCTCTGGAGAGAAGTCCAGGTAGAACACGTCCACAGGCTGTTCCTTACCAAATCCTGCAGCCAAGCAGAGAAGGTCCCATCTGGGGTGCCACACTGATGCCTCAGAAAGCCAGAATCAAAGCTCAACAGCCTTGGTGCCTGCGAAGCAGGTATCCTTCATTGCAGCGCCGGGCACCCAGGGCATGGCTCCTCCAAATGTGCGCGCCCATTAAAGCCAAATTTCTCACATTGATACAGATTAACTCTACATATTCATGATCATTTCCAGTAAAAGGCAGGGTGATGCAAATTATTTCTAGGAAGTCATTTATAGGAAGTCCTCCCAGACAGAGCATGCTCAGTGACACACAGGGGGTCTCTCGGTGGTCTTCAGGGAAGAAAGCTGGATGTCTTCCTCTCTCTCAGCGCAGGCCCTTTTATGGTTCTCTGCAGAGTTTCTAAACTATGTGTAGTTTCTGCATAGTTTCCAGGACTCCGCTGGAGAAGTTTGTGGAGGACTGTCTCCCATGGCTGGGACCCCACGGTGCCGCAGCGGAAGGGTGTGCAGAATTCCTCCCCTTCCAGGTAAGAAGGAGAACAAGTTGGGAGGAACCGAGCGGAAGCCCATTCCCTGGTGGGGGGGAAGCACGAGCGGGGATCCGTACGCACCAAGCAATGACATTTTACAAAGGGGTTCAGCTCCCGGACGTTCATTGTCTGTCCCTCAGGCTCGGCTTTGCGCTTAGGAGTAGCACGTGCACCACTCCACTGGTGGCAGCGGCTCCCGAAAGCGGCTTTCTCCCTAAAATCTACACCCGGCCGCTTTACACCGAGAAGGGCCCGGAGAACCCGCGGCGTGTTGCTGGTCACCGATGGCATGCATCACCAAGGAGGGAGAACCGGCAGGTAAAAGGGAGCCGAATCCTTTGGGGCTTTGCCAGGAGGTTGAATTAAGGTGGCGAGGGGTCTTTCCGACCTCGGTGCCATCCTGGGCTTTGGAGAACTGAGGAGGAGAGAACTGGGGAGGGATTTTGGGTCGAGACTGAGTTGTGCTAGAGAAACTCGCTCAGAGTATCAGCTCTTGTTGTTTTACACCACCGAGTAGTGGTTCAGAAGCGCCTGGGAAGAACGCTGCAGGGAAAGTACGCCCGGAACCTTTCCCCGGGTCCCTGGCAAGGTGGGAGATGCAGCCAGAGATGGAAGCCCCGCCTCGGAACCCCAGGTGTTCTTCGATGACATCACAGCGTTACCCCTGGTGATACCGGTCTCTGTGCCGGTAACAGACTCGCAGGAGGGAAGGAGGTGAGCGGCACCTCCAGCTCTCCAGCCGTTTGGGAGAAACTCTGCCCTTAGCGACTTGGCCGTGGCTGGTTCTCACCGCCTTTACCAGCAGCGCAGAGCTCGGGCTCCTGAAAGCCCTGAACTGCGCTCAGGTAAGGCCGCCGCGAGGCTCCGCTGCGGTAAGGGGTTTGGTAACGGATCCAGGGTCCAGCAAGGGATCTATCCGTGCGGGTATATAACCGGGCAGCTTAAGGAATTTCACGACGACTTCAGGCTTTTCTGGGTTACTTTTATTCCTTTCGGCTCTCCCTGGCTACAAAACCCCCCTAGAGCCCCTAACTGCACCCCATGCCTCCCTCCCCGCACGAGTTTCAGGGGGTGGCTAACAACCCGACACCGCTGGGGGTTCTCGGGTGCCTCGAACTCCCCTTGAACCAGGGATATGAGGGGTTTTCTTTTGGAATCCTTTCTCCAGGCAAACCCAGACCAGGAGAACCAAACTTGTCTGGAATCGGTTCTTCTCCCACCTCTGCCAGCGGTGATCCCAGCCGGCTCTTCGGCGCCGTTTAAGGTAACGAAAATCACGATTTTGGGCAGCGGCCTGATAGAAACGGGGCGGGGGGCGGCGGGGGGTAATTTCTTTGCTCCCCACTTCACCCCACTGGCTTGTTGGCTGTCAGCTTTGGGAGATGGCAGCTGAGTAGGGGAGCTGCACCTACACATACGGGCCCCAAAAAAGCTTGAGACACCCCCCAAAAAAGAGATGATCCCCATGGCTGATTTCAGAGCTGCGCAAGGAAATCATATCCCGGGCCCGTCTACCAGGAGGGGGGAGACAAAGACCCAGCCATTTCCCTGACGTTTGGGGCATTCCCAGAGAAGGTTGGGGGGTTGGGGCAGTGAGGGTGAAGTAAGGCTGGAGGTCGGTCTCGGCAAAGCGGTTTGTATCTTTTTCCAGGCAGAATGGAGGGGGACCTTGGACTTTCTCCGGAGGAAGCCGTCAGCATTGAGCCGTGAGTCCCTGCTGTAGCGATTAAGGAATTCAGGAGAATGGGGTGATGAGGGGACCGCGGTTTGGAGCTTCAGCAATACCCCGTGCTGGCCAGAAGGGAATCGATGATCTTTGTGCTGTTGCTGTTCCCAGCTCGCCTTCCTCACCTCCTCTTTTCCTCCTCCATTCCAGGCATGTGAACATCGGGAGCCAGTTCCAAGCAGAGTTGCCGGAACTGCGCGACAGGTCGCAGGCCGATGCTGACCACCACGGGGCGACGCTGGTGTGGAAGCCATGGGGGGACATAGAGACCAACCCCGAAACGCAGGACACAGGTTTCTCTTTCAACGCTTTTCTTCCTCACCCGGGTCCCATCGCTCCACGCTCCCAGCGCAGCTTCCCCGCTTTCCCTTCGCCTCCTCCGCACGCATTCAGAGGGAAGGGGATCTCGCTCGGCTCCACTGGGATGCGCAATGACTGATGACTTGGGTTGTTTGCCTGTTCCCTCGAGCGGAAACTTGACCTTCCCTTGGTTCCCCTTGCCTTTGCAGTGACCCAGCTGCTCAACGTGGCCTGCTCCAGCGTCATGCCGGGGGGCGGGACAAGCCAGGAGCGAGCCTTGCACTGCCTGCACCAAGCGCAGGGCAATGTCGTGGTAAGGAACGAGAAGTTCACCTGAATAGCATGAACGGGCCAGCTCAGGCTTCCTCAGCGCTGGGGAACCCGCCCAGAGGAGTCTTCTCCTGGGGCACGGTGGCGAGAGGGGACCGCGTGGCTCCCAGGTTCCCCCAGATTTTGAAACAGAGTCAGGAAATTCCTAGTGGGGTGAGGAAATTCCTTGTGGGGTGAGGAAAGAAATGCTTCCCCTGGGCCCAGGCGACCCCAAAGCGCCGGAGCCAAAGCCGCCCTACCGTGGGCCGAGTCAAAGGTGCCGAAAGGGCAAGTTTCGCCCCTGTTCTGTTCCCCCTCCCGCTGGGGGGAATGTAACGTCTCCTCTCCTTGGGTGTTTTTCTCCAATATCAAACCCTGCAGGACGCTCTGGCCATGCTGATTTTCGAGATGCCTCAGGAGTCCGAATCCCATCCGCTGGCGGATTATCATTACACAGGTAAGCGGGGAGCCCCTTCCTTGGCCGGCACGGCCCACGCCTCCCCTTTCTACCTTGGGCTGGCGAGGATTTGCTTGTACAAAGCTGTTCCCCTTCCCCGGGGGTTGGGGGAAGAAACGCTTCACTTCTCGCCCTGTGAGGTGACGCGCAGTTTGGCTCCGTGGGGCTTTTCTTTCAACGTGGGAACAACCGTTGGATAATAAACCCCACCGCTTTCTCCTCGCGTGATTCCCAGGGTCGGATTCTTGGAGCCCTCTCGAGGAGCAGCTCTTCCGCGAGGCTTTCTGCCGGCACAAGAAGGATTTTAATCGCATTCAGCAGAAGGTAAAGCTGTCGGGGTGGGGCGGCCCAGGCTTTGAACCCGGCAAGTCTTACATTTTGCTGTTTGTCACCCCCCCGCTCTTGGAAACCAAGAGTGTTTGCCCTGATGTGTAACCGCACAGGGACATTTAATGCCCCTGGTAACCAACCCCCAGAGATACCAACACAATTAACCATCCTTCCTCTGACGGCCGGTTAGAAACGCGCCATTCCGCCCTGCGGCAGAGGCAGCTCTGTTTTCGGGACTGGCCGCCTCCGCTTTGCGCTGTGTCCAGGGGGAAGAGATAATCCTCTGCCCATGGTTTGGTTGCATGCCTGTGCCCAGAACCTTTCGCCTACGG
Source organism: Hypotaenidia okinawae (assembly GCA_027925045.1). Lineage (NCBI taxonomy): Eukaryota > Metazoa > Chordata > Aves > Gruiformes > Rallidae > Hypotaenidia > Hypotaenidia okinawae. The sequence goes on from BSDF01000130.1 coordinate 23,938, forward strand.
AAGTGCCGGTACAGACTGCTGCTGCTTCTCTCCCAACAGGTTCAGACCAAGACCGTGGCGCAGTGCGTCGAGTATTATTACACCTGGAAGAAAAAAGTCAGATTTGGCCGCAGACAGCCTCCAGCTTCTAGGAAAAACACCAAAAGGACCAGGGACGAGGCGGAAAACCCTGGAGAAGAGGTTAGAAAGCCCCTGCGAGATGCCTCTCTGCGAGGAATCTGCCCCGAGAGGGGCAGCAGGAGCTGCTGGGGGAGTTTCTGGTCCCTGATCAAACCCGTTGCCGTTGCTGACGAATTTCAGGGGTGCCCGAGAACTTCCCGGCGCTCCGTAAAAGGAGCTGCCGGTTCCCCTGGTGCTGTGCAGGGAAGGACGGAACCTCCCTTGGCCGGCACACGGGAGGTTGGGTTTCAAAGGTTCCTCCTTTGCACTGAGAACCGGGTTCGTTTTGGCACTCACCCATCCTTCCAGGGAGGAAAATGCTGCTCTGGGGACAGGAACGCCAAAGGCGTGGTCCTTGTTTGCAGCCCATCCTCAGGGTGGGCTTATTAAGGCGGGGGTTTTCTGCTGTCTATTGTTTGGAGGAGCAGATTGGGGCTGGGATGGAGATTTTTGTGCCGTCTCACCGCCTCCCACGTGTTTTTTATCATTTTCCACAAGAGTTTGGGGCAATTTTAAGCTCTTTCTGGGTTTGTTTTGGTTTTCACTAAAGCCTCTCCTAATTTACAGGCTGGCTGCAAGCCAGAGAAGCGCCGCCGCCTTCCCTCAAAGGGAAAGAAGGGGAGAAGGGGAAAGAGGCTGCCGAAGGTTCCCTGCAGCGCAGACATTCCCTCCATCAGCCCCAGTGCCGCTCCGGTCCCCGCTGAATTTCCACCCCAGCAGGGCATGATTCCGTTGGAGGAGCGTGAAAGGTAGCTGTTCTCCTCGGATGAACCACCCGGTTTTGGGCTAAGCCAGATTTAAACTCCAAAAGCCACCCCAGGGGTGGAGGAGGGAGCAGAATGAAGGTTACCCCAGGGTTTTTTTGGTTGGTTTCCACCTAAAAGTCTAGCAGGTCGAACCACCCACACCCCCACAGCCTGGGATAGCGGCTGAGTTACTGCCAAAACGGCGTAGTGCCAGCGAGGAGGCCCCGGGAGCAGCAGTACCAAAGCTCGCTTGAACGGGGTGTGGGGGAGGAAAAGAGAGTTACAAGGACTCAAACAGAAATCCCCATCACTGTTCTGCCTTGCAGGGTGTCTGGCAATACCAAAGAGGAGGAGGCCAACATGGCAAAACCCTGTCATCTGCCAGAGGAGCTGCAGCCTCTCTTGAAGATCAAATTGCCCCCGGAGGTGGCCAAAAATTAGCAGGTTTTAAGAATAAAAACTCTGGAGTTTCTGGTTTTACTGTTTAAAGGAGCGCTCTGCCTCTGCTTGGAAGGGAAGTCAGACGCCCTCGGCCCTTGGTTGTTGCCGGCAGGATGAGGCTGGGAGAGCTGGAAGCTTTAATGGGGAGGCGGGGGGAAGCTGCGGAGCCAAAACCAGAGGGATCCCGCTTGTGCTGCGGGATGAGATTCAGCCAGGGGTGAGAAAAGCCCCGCTCCGCTGGCGGGACGATCTTGGGGACGCATCCGGAATGTTTCTCTCCCTTACCCAGCCTTCCAAATTCAGCGTCGCCAGTCTCTCCCGTGGCCGGAAACCGAGCGGAAAGAAACACCCAGTGACAAACTGTTCCCCGTCACGTTTTGGGGGGGTTCTGTTGGGGTTGTGGTTTTGGGGGTTTGAGGTTTGGAGGGAAAGAGGGAAGTGCTCCACAAGCCTGGCCCGACGCACACGACGGGGAAACGCCTTCTGCAGCGATGGGGATTTTAGCTTCCCAAGGGAAACAGCGTCAGAGTGCAGACCTCAGCCCAGCTGGAGGGGTGTCATGGAGCAGAGCCATGGGGCACAGCAGAGCTGTGGGGCAGGGGAAGCTGTAGAGCAGGAGTAACTGGGGAGCTGGGGAAGTGATGGGACAGAGGAGCTGTGGGAGCTCTGGGTCAGACTGAGCTGTGGGTCAGGAGTAGCCCTGAGGCTGAGCTAGCCGTGGGTCTGGCCCCCCGTTGCCACCTGCCCTCTTTCCCCTGAGCTCATGTTGGTCTCAGCCCATGGATCCAGCCTGTTCAGATCCCTCTGAAGAGCCTCCCTCCCCTCAGGCAGATCAACACTTCCTTCCAGCTCCCTGTCATCTGCAAACTCACTGAGGGAACATCCCATCCCTTCATCCAGGTCATGGATAAAGATGTTGAACAGAACTGGGCCCACGACTGAGCCCGGGGGGACGCCACTGGTGACCGGCCTCCAGCTGGATTTGGCTCCATTCCCCCTCTGGGCCCGGCCATCCAGCCAGTTTTGAGCCCAGCTGAGGGTCCCCCTGTCCAGGCCAGTGGCAGCCAGTTTCTCCATCAGAATGCTGTGAGAAACCGTCTCAGAGGCTTTCCTGAAGTCCAGACAGACCACATCCACAGCCTTCCCCTTGTCCGGGAAGCGGGTCACCTTGTCACAGGAGGCAATCAGGTTGGTTTGACAGGATCTACCTTTTGTAAACCCATGCTGACTGGGCCTGATCCCCTGGCCATCACACGTGTGCTGCATGGCAGCTCCCAAGATGACCCTCTGCATGATCTTCCCCGGGACTGAGGTCAGACTGACAGGTCTGTAGCTCCCCAGATCCTCCTTCTGACCCTTCTTATACACGGGAGCAACATCTGCCAGGCTCCATTCGAGCGGAACTTCCACAGTCTGCCAGGATGGCTGGGAGATCATGGCAAGGGGTTTGGCAACATCAACTCCAGGAGCGGCACAATCGCGTCAGCAACTGACAGCGATGGGGATTGCAGCTTCCCAAGGGAAACAGCGTCACAGCCCGGACGGAGGCGTGTCCCTCGGCGCCCCAGCAGCCTCCTCATATCCCCCCCTCTTCCCCAGCACAGCACTGGCAGCTCCCAGACGGGCCAGAGCCACCCAAATCCTGTTGGAGAGCGCTCCTTCGGGATGAGGCTGCGCTTGGTATCAAGTCCTGCTAAGACTGAACTGGGCGGGGGGAGGATAAAAGCCTACCCCGAAAGCTTCCCACACCCTGCCTCGCTTTCCCTTTGGCCAACAGCTCTTCCGAAATCATGGAGAAAAGAGAACAGATGTTACGCGGAGGCGACCGGCACAACACGGCCCCCGGAGCTCCAGGAACCCCAGGGATGTACGGAAGGGAAGGGAGGGAAAAGACCCTGTAAGGAACAGCCCGCGCCTTGTATTTAAACACCAAGAAAACTCCAGAGCCCGCAGGAACCAAAACCACGACCAGAGGATGGATGCCCGGCATCATCCCTGGCAAGAGGGCAAAGCCAAAACCCCGGCACAAACGCTCCTCCCGCCCGGGAGCAAAGCTGACCAAGGACAACTCCGAGGGCATTTGCAGAGGCACCAACTGCAGCTTATCCAGCTCTTGTCTTTGGAATGCGCCGAGGAAAGCTTTGGCACCAGGCATGCCCGGCCAAGCCGCCCCTTTGATCCCAAACCCCAGGCAGTCACGGCAGCATCCCCCCCGCCCCCGGACGGGGCTTTCCCCTCCCTACGTGGGTACCCGGGGGGACCAACTCCGGGTCGCAGCAGCAGCAGCAGCACAAGGAGGAGGAGGGGACCGGCGAGCAGAGACGCAGACCCTCCTCTCCTCTCACAGGCAGCTGCCTCTCCCCGAGCTCTGCCCACAGCCTCCTTCCCTCTGGTCAACGAGGAGGGGACCAGAGCAGTGGGGACCGGCCGGACCATCCAGGACGGGACGGCACGGCCGGACTCCCGCCACCTCTTTGCCGGGAGGGCCGGAGGCTCGGGACAAGGGGAGTGACGGGGGGTGGGGATGGGGGTGTAGAAGGGAGGTGGCGGCGGGTACCGGAGGGCGGGGGGTGGGGGTCCATCGTGTTCCGGGAGACGAGACCCGCAACCGCAGCACCGGGAGCCCGGCCGGGACCGGGGAAGCGCCGGGAGCCAGAGAGCGAGAGAGCGGAGAGGAAGAGGAGGGCGGCGCCGGGGGCCGGGCAGGAGGAAGCAGGGAAGGGGGGCCCGGCCCGTGCCGCCGTCCTCCCCCCCGCCGCCGCAGGGAGCGGCAGTTCGAGCGAGTTGAAGCGAAATGGCCGCGCTGGGAGAAACTCACCCACATCTGGGAGCAGCCGCCGGCGCGGGGTCTCCCACACCCCCCCGCACGGGCGGCCGAGGGGAGACCCCCGGGCGGGGGGAGAGAGGGGGGCAGTTAATTATACACACCAGCCGCCCCCCCTTCTCTTGACGCTGAGAGACGCCCCCCCACCCCCTGCCCCGTGCCCCGGCTCTGCACACGGACCGCCCCTCGCCCGCCCGGCTCCGGCCTGGGGGGGACCGGGCAGCGCGCACGCCCCCCCATCCCCCTTCTTCCCGGTACCTGCGGCACATGGGGGGCTCCGTCCCCAAGAATGGGAGGGTAAGGGGGGTCTGACACCCTCATCCCCCAGCAGGTACGGGGGGGAAAGGGGCTCGCCCCCGTGTAGGATACGGGGGAGGATTCAAGGCGCTCCCCGCCACAGGGGATTTGGCGGGGGGGAAGAGAGGGGCAGGGGCTCACCCCTCGCATCCTGCCGGGGGTCGATCCCGGCCGATTCGGGTCCCGCTGTGCGGGAATTAACGGATTTATCGCTTGAACCCAGTGCTCACGCCGGGATGGAGACTCAAACCCGCCCCGCGCCAGAACCCCCCTCCTCCTGCTGTCCCCCCTCCCCGGGGGCAGACACCCACGCGGCAGGCAGCCCCCGAGGTCAAGGCCGGGATGGGAAAACACTCCTTCCCCACAGGGCTTCAGCTCTCTCCCAGCTGTCACAGCTCTGGGAGCAGTCGTCATCACAGTGAATCTCAGTGTCTCAGTCCCAGCAGCTAAAGGACTTTGAGCTTTCCTCATCAATTTTACCATCGATTTGTTTCATAGATGTGGAAGTAATATTTATTGAACAATTCAGGAACAACAGCATGCAGCGAGAGGAAACCATCCGAGGGGAAGAATGCTGCAATCGGTCAGGATGGAGGGTGTGCCTGAAGGCTTCAATTTCTTTCTTCATTTCCTAGGAAGAAGGAAAGACAAAGCAGCAGTCAGCATGAACAAAAGCTTCAGAACCCTGATTACTTCTTCATCAAAGGAATAACTAATCTCTCCCTACACGCAACTGTCAGCAATATTTAGCAAATACACGTGCTGCCGCCACCACCACCACGTCTGTCTTTACTTCCACGTATACTGAACACACGTATCTCTGGATCCTGTCAGCACGGACAAGAGAGACAGGATGGATCTGTGCCACGGGACCATGGCTCTGTATCAACAGCGGTTCCAACGGGTAGAAAGAGGAGACAGGTCCGGAAAAGCCCCACCTAGATGCTGGAAATGCCACCTTCTGCACCCTGAATCATTCCTTGTTCAAGACTTATCTCTTCATACGTAGAGTTTGCTCCTGACTGACTTACAGAGTCACTCTGAACAGGAGGCTTGCTGGGTTTATTTTGTTAAAGCTCAAGTAGGAAACAAAGAAATGGAGTCTCTCTTAATTGAAGCATTGAAAGTGAAGTCTCAAAACCTCACAAGCCCCAGGCAACAGAAACACGTCCCTTCCCCTGCTAAACCGCATCGTTACATGAGATGAGAGATGGGCGTATTTGTCAGGAATGGCATCCCTGAACCCAAAGAATCTCAGGGCTGCAGAGTCAGAACAGAACGTCCGGTCTAGCTCTTTGTCAGCTGTGGAAGAAGGGATCCAGCTGACCAGGGCCAAAGAGAAGAGGCTTCCTCGGTTCCAAGGCAGGCTGAGAGGTACAAGGCCTTTTCTCTCTTCTCGGGCGCAAGCAGCTCAAAGACAAATGGATTCAGGGATCTCGAATCTGAAGACTCGATATCCATCCTATCTAAATGGACTCAAGGCTGGGAAGGCCTGTCTCTAACAATGGGCTGAATTTACAGCTGTCTGTGTAGCAAGAATGTGTCCCCCTTGCGTATTAACAGAACTGAAATTTGACTTACTCTGAGCTCACTGTCATCCACAATCACTGTCCCTCTGTGAACTCCTGTTGCGTTGCCGACACGAGAACAGCTCGCACCAGTCACAGGGTGTACCAACGCATCTGGAACGGCACAAATTGCTGAAGTGGGAATTTCTGTTTATCTGGGCGGGCTACAGGCTCAGTGAATTATCCTGTACCTGGAATACAGCCTCTCTGCAGGGCCAGAGACAGAACTGTTACCAGTTATTTCTTCACGGAGAAGCACTTGGCTTTTACTTTCTGTCTGGCAAAAGTCACTGCTCCATCAGAAGTAGGAACTCGGGCAGACAAGAAAAGCACTAGAGGAAAAGGCAGGGTAACACCAGGGGGAAACATGCTCGCGTTGTCGGGACAGCCCGGCAGGCTAACCCTCACTCCCACCTCAGGTAGGGTAGGAAGCACACCCTGCACTGCAACCATGAGCACGTAAGCCTTCTGTTCAACAGGTGACTCTGGGGCCACACTGCTTCAAGTCCAGCTTTTTAGCTTATGCTGCTCATTACTGGGAAGATACTCGTACAATAAAAGGAAAACGGCCAAAGGCTGTTCTCCCATTAGGTACCACGTGAAAAACAACCTGCAGGATCAAAACACCAGCATCTGCAGACAGACACGACTTGGGCTTTCAGTAACTACAGGGGCAACATCCTTACGCAAGAAACACTGGGTGCCAGCTGTAGAGAGGTATTGCAGGGAGAATGGAACCCAAGAAGGCTCATCAATAGTGTACTCCAAGAGCAACTTAAACCACCTGCTTGACCTTTCACTTAGCATTCGAATCTCTGTCTTCAGAACTTTGTGTTCTTTGGCACCCCAGCATTTCACTCTCTCTCAGGCCTGAATGTTCAGGCAGCACCACACTCTCCTCCTCAGAAGCAGATGTAGCCCACCAGAACTTTTTCATTTTCTGCCCCAGATTTAGTTTCATTGCCATTTTTCTGTCGTTCCCCCACATCAGAAACTCCCATTCAACCCACGTTACCCCAAGACAAGCCTGTGAAAAGTTACTGATAGAAAAATACCACAAAGCAAAAGCGCTACAGCTATTAACTTCCAGGTAGCTACGCTTTCTATGTAGAATATCCCCACCTCCATTGCTTATGTACTCAGGACGTTGACGAGCTTGATTTAGAAGTAGGTCTTCAAAAAACCTTCTTCTTTCTCCCTCCTCGGGCAACTGGACATTGAAAACTTGATCTTGATGAACAAACAGCTCCTGTATCTATAGCACAAAGGGAAAAGGTGGTTCAGATACAAGGCGACACACGCTCATACTCTATTCCCACAAGATGAGTACCTGTCTAAATTCTAAATGATCATCTGAGTAAGACAATCTGTGAGGAGTTATCTTCCTGCACTTTCCCAGCATCTGATGATAATCCCCTCTAGGTAAGCTGCCCCCACAGTCCAGACAAAATATGTCTAGGATGCTAAGCATGTACTCTTGCTGCATTTTGTGAAGGAATAGGACTACAGATTGATTTGTAAGTTGGGTCAAAGTCAATCCCTTTCCTCAGAAAACACTTGAGAGAAATGCTTTTGGCACTGCTTTGTCTAAGCAGATTTTAAGAGACCCGGGTCTACGGTGCCCGGGTAATAACAGGATGCGCTTGTTTAAGTACCCCAGTGCTTCCAGGAGCTATATATGAACAGGAAATGGAATAAAAAGAGAAAGAAAAGCATCGAGGGCAATACCTCTGTTGGGAGATCTGTGTAACACACATTCGCTGTTGCAAGCAGCAGAACTGGAGCAAATGTTGGGATGTCCTGCAGTAGTCTTGTAAAAATCATTTTCAAGGGAGCTCCAACAGCTTCCCACCACAGTTGGATAAGTGGAATATAAATGATACTTGGTGCATTTCTTTGAGCTTCTCGCATCACCTGGTAAAATGAAAGCTTGGGTAAGAAGACTGAGCCATTTGCAACAGGCTCACAAGTAACTAGGAATCAGTCCAACTCTCTTGCCAAACCGGAGTACGCGAAAGCCAAACCGCAAAACAAAACCACCCACAGAACAACTCTCCAGCCCAAAGGTAGAATTTTCACTTTGACTCAGTGCTACACAGACAGGAACAGAGCTGGTGTAAGGAACCTCACGATGTACATGATGTATGTGGTGGTGTGCCTGAAAAGACAAGACTAACCCTGTCTTCTTCAAGGCAGCTTAGTCTGGGGAAATGGTTACATGATGGTGACTACACCATATTCCCTTTGGAGCGGGAACACATCCGAATCAGTCGAGTCTGAAGCAGTCTGAACAAGCAAAGACCAGTGTGCAAAGATGAGGGCTGACGCCGTAAAAGAAGCCTGGTCACAATTCAGAATCTCAGGTCCCTTTGACAAGAGGTGACCAGTCTCCGTCCTGCCTGAACAGCTAACTCACGCACAGCCTCTCATCACCAACGAGCCCGGCAGACCTGACTACGGGCTTTGGTCGGCCACAAGCCACTGCCTACAGACGGTACCTCGATGACAGAAGTGTTCCATGAATGCTCATGCTTTTACTGCATACACTACAGCAGTGGAAGCTGGTGTATATATATCTATACACGCAGAGATATATATACACACACACATATAAAACAGAATCTCTGCAATTCCCCAAACAGCCATGATCGGTATCAGTGGATCCAGAAGAAAAGTGGATTTCCAGGCAGAAGTAAACCAAACAGCACGTCCAAACCAGGCCACCTCCATTAACAACGAATGTCACTGACTTCACTAGTTTAGAGACAGTTTGTGAACGCTATGAGCCTTAAAAGAGAAGAGATACCTGGGCACACGTTTCTCCCGGTGATGTGTCGCTGGCAAACAAAACAGGCAGGTCCAGCGTATCAACGGGAAACCTCTCCAGGGCATGTATTACTGCAGGTGCCAAATGAGAATCTTGCCCATACCCTGGCTCTCCAACTAGTAAGAACCGTGGCCTGTTGGCTGGTAATAAGCAGTTCTAGAACAAGGAGGAGGAAAGAAGTTTCAGAGCCAAGTGACGAATAGAGACACAGCTGTCAAAGGCTTTTCCCTAACCTCCTTTGCTGGTAAAGACTCTCTATGTTCCAGCAAATAAGCAGCTGGTCTGTGATCAGGAAGACTTTCAAACCCCATTTTCTTACCAACTCGTACCAAACCTCCCCTACAAAATCCCACCAATCCTGCCATTTGCTTGGCTGGGTGAAGCAACAGCTCTTCAATCACACAGGGGGACTGTCCAGCTCAAATACACACACACCAGCTGGTCAGTAACCTGACATGGGGCAGGACAACTCTGGCTCAGCACAAGCCTCTCTGGATCTCTTCACCACCCGACCACCCCAATTTTAGCACACCGGAAGTCTAAGTAGCTAGGAGACCTCTGCATCTCTCAAGTTTAGCTGAAATTTGCCTATTGTTACTGGAGACAATGGGAAGGAAGGAGGGAAGCAAGGAAGGAAGGAAGAAAGGGAGCGAGGGAGGGAGGGAGCATAGCGACAGAGATTGAGAACAATAACTGACCCAACAGGAGCCACAACAATGAACTTTTTCAGCTGTCGGCTTATACAAGCTCCACATTAAAAGGTCTGAAGATCAGCATAAACAGTTACCCTCTACGATCCAGGAACTGCCACTCTTCTCTTCTGGGCCTTTTATGCAGTGGCATTTCTTCAAAGGTTGGTGGTGATTCCTCATCAGTGTCAATTCCATCATTCCTTAAAACACGATTGAAACCGTCTGAAAGACAAGAGGGGCTCATTAAAACTCATGGTAGCTAAAGCAGGATTTAGCTTAAACCTCTTATAGGTGTTTTGTGGTCCTGACATTCTTCAGACAGGCGTTAGAAGCCTTCCTGTAAAAATACCCCTCTGCCCTAGTTCCATGTTTTGAAAGAGGTACCTTGTACATTAAATCTTAGATCCGTATTTACAACTGAGAAATAGGCTGTTGGCTACTGTCAGAAACAGGATGCTCAAGTAGAGAAGACTGCTGCCGGCCGCATATTGCGAGTCACTCACAGCTCCCACCCCGCACTTCAGCCTAGAATCCGGAATACAAACCGTGCGTGGTATTCCTGAAATGAAGGTGTGCCCCTGCCTGTTATACAGCGCTGCTGCCACTGTGCTGGAGAGGTTGGTGGATGTTGATGGCACAAATGAGCAGCTTTGGCTTTGGCAGAATTTTAAAGCAGTGAATGCTACTGCTGTACCTTGTCGGTGGTCCTTCCCTAGCGCAAACTCTGCGTGGGGAAATACTCTCTGCAGGGCCTGTGAAATCCTTGCTAGGGAGTTTTCAAGCAGCGGTTTGGAAATAAGGCATAGCACCCGCCCAGGGGAAGCCAAAGCCCTCTGTGAAGCTGGAGTAATCTTCTGCCTAGCCACACAAAAATCTCCTGCTGCTATTTCAAAAGTAGCAGCATCGATCTGCAGTTTCTTGTTACTTCTGTATATCTGAGGATACTGGCGGCGCAAAGCACAGAGGCCAGCTTCAGTACATAAGGCTTTAATATCAGCACCGCAGTACCCTAAGAAACAAGACAAAAGCCACATGGGACATCAGTCTCAGGCAACACACCAGTCAAGGCCCAGGCTTCTGAAGCGCAATGCTGAAAGGCTTTGCATGCTGCCAAAAATTAACAGGCCAACAGAGCACTCCAAGAGGCACCGCGCTGCAGAGAAGTTGTGTTACGAAGCTGGCAGCCTGGTATCCCACACTTCAGAAGCAGTCTCCTCATCAGAACTTTGCTCCTGAGGAAGATGCCCCAAACCCATTCAATATTCTGAGAGACAAAAAGAATACTCATGAAAAGAAAAGAATCACCTAACTGCTCCCACGGCGTGCCAGGTGCCTCACTGCCGCGCTGTGCAGCAAGGTGCAAGAGCCTGGGCACTGCCTGGTGTAACCTCAGATTCCCTTGGACTCAGCCACACGCAGAAGCTCACTTTGTTTTCACACTTACCAACACAGTTGTCAGCTAGCTCTTCCAGGAATATGCCTGGTGGCTTGGGGCTCCAATGTTGTGTGTGAATCTCGAAAATCTCCTTTCTAGCCTGGAGAGAAAGTGGTTGTGTTTTGTCCTAAGTTTTCTCTTAAAAAAACCCAACCAAACCAACCAACACAAAATCCCCCAGATCCTCACAGGAATACAAATACTTATCTGCTCTAAGTATTTTAAAGTTCAGCTAGGATGGTCTCTCCTTTCTCAAGCCAGAAATGTCACAGTTCTCAATCAAACATCAAACTCTTCCTGAAGGCCTGCAGTGAAATAAAAGGCTTTGATCGCTTCCACTAAGAGTTTCCACAGGTATGAGACCTAAGGATCTTGAGGAGAAACAATTCATCTGCAAACAGAGAACTTTCAACAAAGAAAACTCTCACAAATTTAGCAAAATTTCACGGGGACAGTCTCATTTGTTCATCAAATTTACTCTTCTGCCAGCTCATTCAAGAAAAACGGCCCGAGCACTACACATCTCGCTGCCATGACTACAAAGAAGAACAAGAATTATGCCCCAAGCGATTGTCACGTCCCATCTTTGTCCAGCTCCCTGTTAAGAAGTACCAGTAAGAATGGCAGATCCCACCACCCAAGGTACTTCTAGGTACTTGCAGGGTACCTGGCCCAAGAACCATCTCACACAGGTCCAGCCACTGTCTATTCATATAGTGAGAACGGAGAGCAGAAGCACTTCAGGAGAAAAGTGTCTGGGTGGATACAGCACGTAAACAGACAGGAACGTCTTTGGGAATGAAAACAAGTTCGTTCGCTCCGGCACCAGCCTTGGTAAAAGCTTTTCCTAGCAAAAAGCAACGCTTGTGTGCACATCATTTCTTTCCTTTCCAAGACACGGCAGCAGTAATTTAGAGTTGATTGAGACATTTACTGCCAGACTCACATATAATCACAGAGGTCCAGTACCCGACCTTACTGCCAGTGCAGCGTCGCTTTTGCCCAAGCTGTCAGTACTGATTTTCACCTTAACCACTCTGCAATACCGCACTGTGACCCTGGCTCTGTGGAAGGACTTTGTCCCATCAACACGAAGGGCGAGTTTAAATTCTGACCTTTGCATCCGGCAAGCTGAAGAGGAACTCTCGATCAGAGCGTCCAGGTCTTCGTAAAGCAGCATCTACAGAATCCAGCCTGTTGGTGGCTCCGATGACCACAACCTCTCCTCTCCCGTCAAAGCCATCCATAAGGCCCAGAAGAGTTGTTACGACAGAGCTAAGGGAAAAAACAGAGTTTCCATTCACTGGTTTAGAACATTTTCTGACCTGCCACACAGTCTTCTCCAATGAGGACTCAAAAAGAAGCAGCTTTTATCGATGAGACTTTGGTTAGCTAAAGACTCATTGGAAGACATAAAAACATTGACAAGCTAACACAGCCCTTGTGCTCCTGTCCAGCTTAGCGAATTGCTTTCACTTCTTGTGGAAAAAAACCCTGACCTTTAGCAGCATTGAATTCTTGGTTTGCAGGATAAATTCCCGTGTCACAGTGTGCAACAGGTTCTGGTCTTCTTCTCACAAAGGTCGAGCAGCTTCTATGTAGATGCAAAAAATGCACTACCTATGAATCTGGTCTTGTCTATCGGACCGCGCAGGAGCAAGGCCGCCTGTCTCATCAAAGAAAATCATTGAAGGTCGCATCCGGTAGGCCTAGAATGAAAACACAGGAATATTCACATAAATAAGGCGCCACCATTTTAAGGAGATAAAAGCCTTTGACAGGAGTGTGTTTTGCGAGGTTTTCCCATTTGCTTTACTTATCTTTCCCAAAACATGCCAAGATCTCATGCCCCTAAACAACCCAGTGCAAAAGGCAACACCGACAGACCCATTTCAGTCGAAGGAACTGACAAAACACGAAAAAGCAGGGAGTTCTTCCTAAAACTACTGACCACAGAAGATTACAGTTACCACTTGGGCAGAACACAGGGCACATTTCAACCTTACCTGACCAAACAATGCACGAAGCTGTCGCTCAGATTCCCCTGCCCATTTACTCAGGCAGTCGGCCCCTTTTCTCATAACAAAGGCTGTTCTCCTGCCACCTCGGCTATATTCATTGGCAAGCGCACGAGCAACCAGTGTCTTCCCAGTTCCTGGTGGACCGCAGAACAGACAGCCTCTGCAATGAAAAGAAAACAAAACCCCACAAAACCCCCATTAAATTCACACAGGGTAACCCCCCTAATGGAAAAGTACCTACTACAACCCCCAGCTCATTCTTCAGTGATACGCTAGAGAGAAACGCTTCTTTGCACACAAGGCAAGACTTGACAGTAAAGCATTGCATCCTCCCTTCCAAAGCCCTAAGTTACTGGATTGGGTCACCCAGACCATTCATGGCTGATGCTAAACAAGGTGCAAGTCTAAGGCTGGCAGAGTAATCTGCATTCCCAGATAAATACAGCCATCTACGATAACAGCTGAAACGTAGCTGTTTCAAAAAGAATTTCAGTGAAGAAAGGAGCCAAACCCTGGAAGACTTTCTTTCCCGTATCTGTAATACTCTCAAAGCCACTGAAAGCAAAGAATTTGAAGTCGTATTTCACTATAGCACGGCTGAACTTTGCTGACCAACAACACAGAAAGCTAACAATTAAATCTCTAACTATTTCCTGATGCAGAACTAATTTAGCAGCGTGAAAAGTGGACGGACTCTTTTTTTACCCCAAGCACAACCACCGCTGCAACGGTGTGGCTGCAATTCTCAAAGTCATACTTGATCACTTGCAACAAAAGACTCTTCAGAGAGACAACTGGACTTGCAAGCAACGAATTACAGTTGACTACTGGTATAGGACTCCTTCCTGCTTGTAAGCTAATCAAGTTGACTTGTATCTAGAACTCAAAACAAGAACACCCCAAGCCCGCCTTTTAAAGGCAAGGCACTGGCAAAGGACGCCCTTGCTGCACCTGCATTCCAGATTCTACCCATTTTAAAGAAATTCCTTTTTACTGCTGCTGAGAAAGCCCACCGACACGGCTGAAGGTTTTCAAGCATGGGAACATATTGATAGCTCAGCTGAATATTCTCAGGAAAATGGGTTAATTAGAATGTGCAGTTTTACACGGTATCTGTTACCTTGGAGGATGCAGTTGGGATCTCACAAAGACTTCTGGGTAAAGCAGTGGTAAAACGACCATCTCTTCTAGAGCTGAAATGTGGCCAGAAAGACCACCCACACCATCAAATCGTACCTAAAGAGAAAGGCAACAGAGCACATTTCATACATTACAGAAAGCTACGCCCTTGACAAGGTTCCATCACAAAGCCTGTGTCAGCACAAAGAAGAGCTCTGGGCAACTTTCAAAGTGCTTGAGAGTAGAACTGTAACCCAAGGCACCCGTAGGCAGCACGTTACTGGAAGCTTTCAGAAACACTGCGCACACTTCGCTGGCACGCTGCTCTAGCATTACTTACTGAACGGTCGATTTCCACTGGATCAACACCAGCCAGACTTGCTCCCATTTTCATTCGATCCTTGCCAATTCCCTTCAAGTCATCTGCCTGGAAGTTTAGTGGAAGACACCTGATTGGAATGAAGGAGAGGAAGAGGAAGGCACTTGTTACCTCAACACGCAGCTGGAAGGTTTTTACATTTGTGATGACAGCAGCTGAACCCAGCAGACCTTCTAAGTGAGATCAGCTTCCTAAAGAGTTAAATATTTGTTCAGATTGGTTTACATTCAATGTCCACGAGTAAGCAAAGGGAAATGGTCACTCCGGCCATGAAGCCAGGCTAACTGACAACTCCTAGCCCTTACGAATATCCATGGCAGACCACACAACACACAGGTGAAGCTGTGAACAAGGAGTTCCACAGATGGAGACTGTGAACTGACCATCGTTTGTGGGATGGAAGAACCCCCCAAAGCACACTGCCATCTGTAAAAGATTTTTTCCCCCGCTTCTCCTTGCAAAAAATCACACCCCAAGAAGATACTTATTTCAGCGTGGATGAAGAGCTATAAAGGCTGCCCACCACTGCTGGTCCTTCCCAAGGCCTTGAGGATCTGTGTGCCAAGAGACACACGTGTCTGGAAGATTCTGGGCTGAACACTTCTTGATTAGATTGTTACTGAAGTAGTTTTTAGAAACTGTACAAGGTGAAGCAAATGACACTTCATGGTTAGGCAGATGCACATTCCTCCCAAGCAGGTTCCTGTTTTCCAGTGTCACTAACCTCAAATTTCTCTTAGGGCTGTACTTCCTAGGCTGCTCCAAACTCTGTTTGTCAGAGGAATTGGAATCACAGGTGTGACCTTCTGCTGTCTGCCTGCAAACATTTCAACAAGCAAGGAAAACCTTCAAGTACACACAAAGTAGTATCAAAATTTAAATGAATTCCACCTCAGAATTTACTCTGAGATCTATTAGTTTCCAGACGATTGTTCTCCTGGTGAATCTCATTTCAAAGCCATGACATCATTTTCCTTGTGACAGGGAAATTCCACGTTTCTTAGGAAGGTAAAATGTTTCACTGCTTTGCAAAGAAATGGCAAAATTGGTGGCCAATCTCTCTCACACACACATAGAAATCGAGATCATCATATATCCACTCTGTGAAAAGACAAACCCTCTACTCTGGTTTAAAAAGACAGGTTCATGAACCCTTCCTTCTGTAGCTGTCTGCTCTTGAGGATGCTGAACAGAGTGCTCCTCCTATCTAGCAAGAGACAGCGTGCTCCATGTTCTCCCTGCTTACAGGATCCAAACTCCTGTGTCATTACTGTGGTAATTTAGAATTTCTAATTTCATTTAGCCTTTTTCTTGTTGAAGGATCGTTTCCTACACAAACATGAACTGATTCCAAAGACAAACCAAAATCAGTATTTGAGTGATTAAACCTTTTCCCATCAAACCTCCACGCAGGGTCTCCCTCTAAATAAATAGTTTTAAGAAAGTAACTGGTATCCTCCAAGGATAACCTCCAATAGTCTGAGAGCAAAATGTTTTTTTCAGAGGGACATTCTGGCTTCAAGTCGAGGAGGAGAGACTTTCAGTCACATCATCTCAGCCCCACCCTCCATAAGCACCTCATCAAGGACCACAGATGCTGCATTTGAAATAACTGATGGCTAATAAAATGGATAGCCTGCCCCCTCAATACTTGCTTTCCCTCTACCCTTGCATTACCACAGCAGTCATCCTAACAGTAATCTGTAATTCCCACCAATCCAAACACCTCTGGAAGCATTAGTCAGCAGTGTGACCGACAGCACTACTGAGAAATAAGGACCATCACCCAGCATTCACGAACCTGTCAGTTCTTTTGCAGCAGGAGTCTCCTAGTCTTTGAGGACTTCCAAATGGGGATCTCTCTCTGGCACCTGAAGACCGAACTGAAACATTGCTCTTCCTTTGCCTTGGTTCTGTTGAAAGCAAAGGAGTTAGAGTAACGTTACAAACCCGTCTAAGAGAAAGCAAGAGAGCGAAGGAGGCAGCAAGTTCCAGGAGAAGCGGCGCGTGATTTGAGGGGGAATATTTTTTTTCTCCATCAGTGCAGAGTGGAGGTGAAAGAACCACACACCTGCCTTTCCAGGAGAACTGAAAGCCACAAGAGCGACATTATCAAGTCTGTTTAGTTCATGTCCTTTCAAGGATACACAGGTCATGGTTTGGGTTGAAAACCAGCAGCAAGGAGGCCACATGGCAAAGAAACAGAACGCGCACAGGGTACGAGCACTTAAGAACATGAACTTGCAGAGTGAATGTACCAAATGTAAAGAGAAGTTGAGTGCGCGTGTACATTTTCATTCCAAGAACATCTCACATGCAAGGAATCAGCTCTGAAGAGAAACCCTGCATAGAGCCTACTTTTGAGTGGCGGCTGATAGTCCTCAACAGGTTTCCTCCTCTCTCGAAGGTCGTAACGCTTCTGAGTATCTTCTTCATCCTTGCCCACACTTTCTTCTGACAGAACTGTTGCACATTGACCTAAGATTGAACTTCGTAAGTACTCTTGTAAATTAAATTCCAAATGCACTACACAGAGGTTCTGTCCTTGCTGAGATCACTGGGTGACTTCTCATCAGGCTTGGGAACAACAGTTCTGTCATCTTGTTTAGCTGAGGCTTGAGTCACAAAGGCTTCAGTTTCTCTGCTTTTCTGCTGCCCATGTCCCCTTGCTCTGCTGGGAGAGCCCTGGGAGGGGCCCAGGTGGCCCCGCCTGGCGGGGCGCTGGAACACGGGGTACTCCACCCTGCTGTGCACCACCTTGATGCGCCCGGCTTCTTGCCTGACCTTCAGGTAGAGGCGGATGCGGCTCTGCGCCTCATGGGGGGTCTGGGTGGGGGGTTTGCTCCGCGACAGAAGAGCGTCCTCATCCCCGCTGCTCGGCGCCGGAGCGGTTTTGGCCCCAGGGAGGGATGGAGAACCCCCACTGCGTTTGGGCAGCTTGGTTGGGTGGATGGGGGCAGGCGGCTGTGGCAGCGAATGCTTCCGGCTCTGCGAGGGTGGCAGGATGCTGGAGGAGGCTGGGGCCACCGAGGAGGAGGAGGATGACGAGGAGGAGGAAGAGGAGGAGAGTCTCTGCGAGCGGGACAAGGAGGAGATGTACTCGTCTGCAAGGGAAACACCCTGTCAATCTTTGGGATGCACACACCCCCCTTCCCCGCTTTCCAACCCCGTCCACCGTCGTTAACCGAACCGGCACAACGCCGTGTTCACTGCTCAACCTTTCACCCTTCACTTTCCAAACCGCGTCTTTCCCACCCACCCCCCTCCCCAAAACCTCGATAAGAAGTAACGACGACCCAGAATTCACCCCTTCTGTCTCCCCATCCTCCCCCCCCAAAAAACAGCTGGAGCTTTAGCGAAAGAAAATGAGAGGCCGTTTGACCGCAGCTGCGTGCGACAGCCTCGCCCCACTGCCCCCAGCTCACGGTGAACAGGCACCGTTTGGGAGACCCTCCCTGGCTTGGGCACCCACCTGCGGTGGAAGGAGGGAGGGCGGCGGGCGCCTGGCCGAGCGCGGGGGTTGGCGTTGGCGTTACCCTCGCCGCTTGTCCTTGGCCGCTCACCAGGAGGGAGGAGCACGGGCCGGTGACCTGGCGGAGCGCTGCGGCAGCCTGGCTGGTGGGAGGCTGCTGCAGGATGATCCCTTGCAGCACCTATGCGGGGTTAATTAAAAGAGAATTTGAAAAAAAACACACGAAGTTGGGAAAACCAAAAAAAACCCTGGACCTTAAACTCCTGGTGATCCGGTGCATGAGCACAGGGAGGGGAGGGATCGGCCGCCTCCCCAGCAACACAGACATTAACACATCAGGTGGCACAGGCACCACCAAACCCCCTTGGCTTCGCCTCCCTCCCCCTGCCCCTCAAAAAGAAGGAGGGATGTGGCACCCAGACTGGCCTGGGAGGAACCGGCTGTGTTTTGGCTTCTGATTTTGCCTCTAAAACATCGTCTCCCCATTGGCAGGAGGTTCGTGGCTGCGCTTTGCCACACTCTCCCCACGCTTTACTCCACTCCTGACCTACGCCCGGCGCTGGAGACCCTCAACGGTGACTTAACTTACCTGCTGGAACCTGTCCACTCTTTGCTCCTCTTGAGGAGCCAGGTTGGGAAGAGCCGGGAGGGTGATGCAGCTGCCAATGGGCACCGTGGCCACCCGGGAGGGCTGGACCTGTTCAATGGTCTCCTGCGTGGTCGGGTTGGTGGCCGTCACTTGCTGCCCCACCACCTGAATCGCGCCCATTCCCAGTGTCCCGCTGGGGCTGCTGTTGGGCAGACCCTGGAGGGAAGAGATGGGTTGGATGGTGACGTTGCCCAACCCGACTGGCTGGAGCCAAGGCTGAACACTGATGGCGCTGTTGAAGACATTGGCTCTTACCAACTGCTGGACCAAGGCTGGGTGAGGCAGGACACCGGGTTGCTGCAGCCCGATGAGTTCGGCCCCGACGGAGAAGGTCTGCAGGGGGCCGTTGGTGGCTGCCTGTACCACGGGCTGAAGGGTGGGAGGCTGGAAGGGGCCCAGATCCAGCTCAGCTTCTGCCTTCAACATCTGCTCGGTGATGTTGGCCTCTCTCAGGCTCTGCTGGAGGATGTCGCAAGGCCGGTCCCAGTTCTGCAGCTTGGTCCCATCACCTGAGAGGGACCCCAAGAGGTCCTCTAAAAAATCAAAGTCCAGGCTGGTGGCAGGTGGACTCTGCTGGGTGCTCGGCTGGTTGCCAGACGGCTCTTGCACGTGGAGCTGAGGAGACGGACGGTCAGCGGCATTGGGAGGAGGAACGAGGAAGAAGAGAGGAGAAGGAATTGAGCTCAGGTGTAAAGAGGACTTTGAGTCAACTCACCCGACACATTTCACTAGCCACCTCGGAGGGGAGGGGGCCGTGGGCGCCCTCGCCCACAGACCTGAAAGCGCTTCAGCATCCCCGGGGGAGCCCAACCCCGGGGCACTGCAGCCTTTGGAGAGCGGACAAGACACCAGCCCTCGAATGACCGGCTGGAAGCCAGGGAGGCCAAGGACGTCCCAACGCTTGGAGGGGGAAGGAGAGGGCAAGAGGAGAAAGCAAAAGGAAAATCAAAGTTTGGGGGTTGTGTGTTGTGCAACGTCCATCCATTTTTCAGGAAACATGGGGAGTGGGGGAAACAAATCCCTGTATCCTGCCTCTCTCCCTCACTAGAGCTGGGAACCAGAGGGAAAACAAGCTGGGGAATTAACAACAAAAAGGGGGAGGGAAATATGAAAAAAAAAGGGGGGGGGAAAGAGGGAAAAGATAAAAGGGAAAGGTTTCTAAGCCACCATTCCTCAAGTCTAAATTAAAAATACATACCCCAGCACCTTCAAAAAAGGCACTGGCTGCGTCTCCTGTGCTGGCCAGGAGATCATCACTGCCAATCTGTAATGAAAAAGATGAGATTTACTTTCTTCTGAGAGAACAGAGCCCAAAAAATGCAGGAAAAGCCCCGATTTAAAAATGTATCTAAAGAAAGGGAAAAGACAAAAAACCCCACACAAAAAGGGTTGGGGGGGGGAAGAGCCCCCGTGCGCGGTGCTGCCAGGTAGCTGAGCTCTGGCTCGCTGCTCTGACCTCACGGCTCTGAGCTTGGGGAAAAAACCCCAACCCCCCTCCTCATTCCTTGA
>BSDF01000131.1:0-43700 GCA_027925045.1 Hypotaenidia okinawae
GACATGAAGTTGTTGTCTCCAGCCTTGATATTTCATAGCTCTGGAAAGCAAGGTCAAGTTCCCTTCTGTGGAAAGCAGAGAGAAAAGGTCACTTGAAGGCAGTGGCACTGCTGCTTTCCCTGCCCTAGCTTTTTTTCTCCTGCTTTTCTGATGATCTTTTTCCCCTGCCCAGTGCAGAGGTGATCCCAAGGATGGTGACTTCTGGCGTAGGCAGAGGACAGTTGTGGTCTTGTTGCAGGGACCTCAGCTGAGTCCCAGTACTCCCCGCTGGCCACACACCAGCTGCCTGTCTGGACAGGGACCAGCCTTCCCAGTTCCCCTCTTGAGGATCCTCAGTGAGAATTAAGAGCCCTGAAAGTGAACTCAGCAGCAGTCCAGCACTGCTGATCCAGGAGGCTCTGCTTCATTAGCCCCAAAAACATTGCTGAGCACGAAGGCTTTCATTCTGGCACTGCAGGTTCTGCTTCTCCATCAAGCGAAAAAGCCATTTATGAGAGCACAGCAAATAACATGAAACTCACTTCATCACAGCTGGTTAAGAGCAGTTGGCAACCAGTCCCTGTGGCTTGGTGGGAAGGAAGTATTTGCCCAGAGAGGGGGTGGGTGCCCCATTCCTGGGGGTGTTCAAGGCCTGGTTGGATGGGGCCCTGGACAATGTTGTGTAGCTCCAGGCCTGGAGGTTGGTGTCCCTGCCTGTGGCAGGGGGTTGGAGCTCTGTGATCCTTGGGGTCCCTCCCAACCCAGACCAGTCTGGGATTCTATGATTTCAGGAAAGCTGGAAGCAGAGGTCCCACAGAGTGGGAGAGGGACCCTGACACCTGCAGACATCCCACCCTACAGCCTAACACTGGAAATCAGCCATAAAGTGATTATTATTCTCTCCTAGCCTCCTGGAGCTCCTGTCTTGGGTGGCTTAGGGAGTCTCCTGCTCTGCATTTCAGCAGTTTCAGCCCATCAAGAACCTGATGCTCTCACCTGGAGATAAACAGCAGGAGCTGCTGAGACTGGGGTTGCTATAGGAGAGAGTACTGGGGCTCATCAAAATAGCCTATTGATACCTAATCACTGACACAGGCAAGAAAACAGATGCACAGCCCCTTTGAGATGGTTTTGCTTTTATTCAGGTGCTGTACAGTTACAAATCCACACTCCCCTCCCCAGCCTGCCTTGCCCAGCTTCACCACTGCTCCTCCTGCCCTGTTGACTCACAGAAACTAACTCCCAACTCCCAGAGAGCTATCAAGCAGGGGCCTTTATCGCAGCCCTGGGTGCAAGGGGCACGTGGCTCCTGCCTTGCACACCCTTCCAACACCCAGCCGGGTGTTACTCACACAGTCATGTGTATACATAAGAATCCCAAGACATGGTTGTATTATTCAAAGCAGATCCAAGAATTCATGATCACCAGTCTCCTCTCCCTGACACAGCAGGTCTGGTGGGGGTCTTTGGGGGTCTTCTGGAGGAAGGCTCCTCATCTTCCTCGCAGTGTCCTCTTCACCTTTGGGCCTGACTGCTGAGTTACAGCCACAGGGTCAGTTTAAGCTGTTCTCTCCTTGAATAACTGCACCATTCCTTTGCTTATCTTTGGTATGTGTCTCCTCTTTCCCCTTGGTACCAGCAGCTCCTCCTATCTCCTTCCTGCTTCTTCCTGTTGCCTCCTCTATCTGACTTCCAGGTCTTTCTCAAACACAAAACAACTGCTCCTCATTAAACACGTGCTCATTAGTGACTGTCTCTCCCCAGCCATCGTTACATTAGTCATTTGGATAGTCAAACTAACAGTTGACTACTAAACTTAATATCTATCTGTATCACTGTGGGTGTCCTGCCCCACATGGAACTCTCTGCAGAGCAGTTCTGATGTCCCCAATCAGGGCAATGTCACTCCAGTGCTTTTCTTCCAGTTGAAGGACACCTCTCATGCTGGAGCCTGGCTGCCTGGAAGTCTGAGGCACTTGCAAAAGTTTCTTTCCCAAGTCTTCAGGGAACCTTTGTTTCTCAGAGCTGCTTTGCAGGATCAGTGGGGAGAGGAAGTCGTAGGCTTGAGCTGCTGAGTGTGGGCAAGGTGCCTCCTGAGGATCCTGTGGAGCAAGTTCTTCCTTGGGGTCCCAGCGGGGAGCTCCAGGCTGGAGCAGCTTCTCTGACAGCCCACGCCCAGGAGCCTACTCTTTCTCTTCTCTGCCTCTTTGCTTTCTAGAACATCAGTTCTCAGGGTGGCTCTGAGTGGCACATCTGGGGAACCCCTGCTGGAGTAGGGCTGGCAGTCTCTGCTGTCCCTGTGACTGGTGGCATAGGGACTCAGCTCCTTGCAGTCCCACAGGTCTCCGCTCATCCTGGAGCATCTGCCTGTCCCAGCAACAGTGATGGGAGCACAGGGATGGTGTGAGAAACAAGTCAAGCACACAGCCCCAGTGACAGCAGGGACCTGGGGGCCCCAGGGATTGAAACTGCTGATTGGGCTTGGGGCAGGGGGTGGTCCTAGGCAGCAGACCACAGTGAGGAGAGACATTGTGTGTCTTCCAGGTGGGAGCATGAAACTGCTGCCCCAAACTGAAGGGTGCTTTGCCTTATTCCCCTCTGCAGCCGGGCAGGGGCAGAGCTGGGTGGCCCTGCCACCTCCACCATGTCAGTCCCCTGACTGCATGGCCAGGGGCAGGGCTACAAGCAGTATCCATGGATGCTGGATACAGGTCCCCATCTCTGTGGGTTCACTGCTGCCACGGCAGTGTGTTCAGCTGGATGGAGCAGTGAGCTGGATGCTCTCAACACTGTTCCCTTCACCCTGAGGGCACGGCCTCTGTGCCTGCTCCCCAGGCCTCAGCACCACTCTCAGCAGGGTGTGTGTCACCTTGCAGCAGCGTGAAGTGACACCCAAACATTAAATGCCTTTCCCTGCTCTGAAAACCAACCTGCTTTGTAATGGTAAGAACTGAAATCCCTCCTAATAGTTTGTGAGGCCTGAACTGGTCAGAGTCCTGACCCCAGCCCCTCTGCACCTCACAGCCCCTGGCTTGGCCAAATACAGGACAGAGGGAGGATCAACTCTGAGCTGCATGTGGGGGTCAGTGGGTCTGCGGTCCCTGTGATGCCCAGCACATGAAATTAAAACCTCAGACAGTGTCCAGAGCAGCAGCTGAGAGGATCTGCTGTGAAGCAGCTTCTGGAAGGTGCTTGGGGGAGCCTCAGCTGAGGCC
Organism: Hypotaenidia okinawae; assembly: GCA_027925045.1. NCBI lineage: Eukaryota > Metazoa > Chordata > Aves > Gruiformes > Rallidae > Hypotaenidia > Hypotaenidia okinawae. Next base: position 3,195 of record BSDF01000131.1, read on the forward strand.
CTTTCACGAAGGGGAGTGTGTGTGCTTGTGTGTTGGTGCACACACAGACCTGCTGGCTGATTGAATCAGGCTGTGGTTTCAAAGAACCAGGCTTACTCCCTTCCTTTCATCTTTATTGATTAAAACAAATCCCAGGCCCAGTGTGGGAACAAGGGGAGGGCACAGACCAGGACAGATGCTGAGAGGCCTTCCCCAACCTGGGGTCCAGCATCTCCCATCATGGGGGGGGTCAGCAGGGCAGGTTTTCTGGCATCTCTTCCTCCTCTGCCTTCAGATGTTTGCCTCAGCACAGAGTGAGGGGGAACATCCCAAAACAGAAGCTTGGCAAACTCCAACTCCCAGGAGAAGATTTGGAACCCAAATAGAGGGAAAACAAGCTCGGAGCTGAGAGCCGTTAGGCAAGGCACTGGGACCACTGCTCCCAGCAGGACAACCCCTGTGGGAGGGCACTGGGCAGCCCCACCACTGGCTGAGACTGGCAGCTCATCACTGTGATGAGGAGCAGCTGGGCCAGGAGCTACAAGTAGCTGGAGGGCTGGGTGGTTGGGCTAAGCCAGGTTTCTGCTCAGCTCAGGCTCTTGGGCTTCATGGAGCAGCAACAGCCATGCAGCAGTCTGGGGCAGGTGGGGATCTTCCAGATGTCAAAGGAGTTGTTTTCCTGCTGGGGTGCTGTCAGAGCTGGTGTGGAGGATGTCTGACCTTTCTCTCTCTGTCTAGGTGAGACCAGTTCCCTGCAGTGAGCCTTACTCCTTCTCCAGCAGGCTCCTGTCCCAGGTCCTTCAGTTGAGCTTTGTCAAGTACCTGGTAGGTGATGTTCCTGCTGCTGGGGAGTTTGAGACCTGGGGAATAGAGTGATAAAACCTTGAGACTGGCAGTTCCTTTGGTTTCTCTACTGGAGTGTTCTCCCTGCTTCAGTCTCTCCCCTCTGCCCTGTTTGTCCTGTGCTTTTTCTCCCTATCCCAGCTTCTGCTTTCCACCTGGTTTGGTCCTGCCTTGTTTCCCTCCTGCTCATGGTTGTTGCAGCACTTATGTTTCTCCTTCTTGTTGTGGTTGTGCATAGTTGGGTACTGAGAGAGAGAGGGGCCAGGGGCTGCAGAAAATGGCTGCTAGAATCTTCTGGCATCCTGCTGATAGCTCCTCTGAGAGTCACATAGAGGACAGAAAGACTCCACCAGAACATGGAGTGCCCAGAAGCCCGCAGTGTTGGCCCATGCAGGGCATTGGGATGTGTATTTGCATATAAATATAAGCAGTTGACAGACACAAAAGGCCGGGAAGGCTGGGGGAGGAGGTAACCAGGTGCTGGAGAGAGAGATGCCCCTGCAGCTAGAACAGAAGCACGGGGAGTAGCTGGTGGAGAGGACCCATGGAGGAGGCAGAGACCCGACCTGCCCAGTGGAGAGGCTCCACGCTGGATGGAGCCGGTGGAGACACAGAGAAGATGCCGTGACTGACGTTGGGATGAGCCCCTGCCAGCACAAGCGACCTACAGAGATGAGCCAAACAGGTTTGCTGGAGGAGGCATCATAGCCCCGTGGAGGACTGGGCCTGAGAGACACTGGGATTGATTGCTGCCTGCCAGAGCAGAGATGAAGCCCGGGGGGAAGAGATTTGCCTTGGGGAAAGTTCCTGGAGGACTGGCTCTTGTGGGTGAGATCCTGGGGTGCAGCAGGGGGAGGGGGTGTGGAATGGATGCCCCCATCCTGGCTGAGAAGGAAACCATCTTGCAAGGGACTGACTGAAGCCCCCATCTCCTAGTCCCTGCCCCCTGTCCTGTGCTGCGAGCAGGAGAGGGGAAGAAGGGAGCAAAATCATGGCTAAAGGGCAGCCTGCTTTAGAATGGAGGGGTGGGGGAAGGTGTTACCCAGACCCCCATTTCCCCAGTCCCTGCCCCTCCTGGGCTGCGACCGGGAGGGAAGAAGGGAGCAAACTTCTAACTCAAGCCTGCTGAGGAGGGAGTGGGGGGGAAAAGTGTTTGCCTGGTTGCATTTGTTTCAAGATTGTTGGTTGCACTCCTGACTGGCTTTTCACTGTTTCTCTTCAGTGCAGTGTAATAAATCAGATCACTTTCTCTCCTGCACTCTGTGTAGAGTCTGTTTTGCCCACGGCATTACCGAGTTTGACTCTTGAGCAGCCCAATTATGTTTTTCTCCCCTGTCCAACTAAGGGGAGTAATAGACTGATTTTGGTGGGCGTCTGGCCTTCAGCCAGGGCTCAATCACCACGCTTCTCTGGCCCAGGAGGGATGGAGGTGTTTGGGGATGAGGTACAATCTACCTGCTGAAGTTGGTCCCAGTCTCAGCACTGCACTGGGGCATGACAGGGTTTAAGGGGCTCACAGAGGAATTTAAATAGCTGGAAGTTCTTCCAGGACCTGCTGCAGCAATTTTCTTTGCAGCTAAAGATCCTTCAGAAAGCTTCAGCCTGGGTTGGACTTATGGTCTCCACAGGGACCACTATCAGCAAAGTCTACCCTGCCCAGTCTCCTGCCAGGCCTGGGCGACTTGCCGGGAAGCGCTGGGGGAGACTAACAGGCCTCCTGCTCTCTGCTGTCCCCACCAGGATCCAGAGCATCCTGGGCCACCTGCCAGCAGAGTGGGGACAGAGCGACATGCCCACAGGTAAGAGCCATGGCCTTCTGGAACACCTGAAGGCTCTGTAGCCAAGTGGAGCATTAGCATGACATCAAAACTCATGAGGTCTGGAGCTCCTGTGCTGGGTAGAAAGACGTAAAGCACATGGATGTAGTGTTTGTTCTGTATGGGTAACAGTTGTGTGTCCTCTGAATCGCTGCAGAGATCAGAGACGCTCTAATCAACCCATCCAGCAAAGCAAACAAGAGGAAAAGGGATGATGTGGCTCTGGAGGAGCACGAGTCCTGGTTGGTGATGCTGGAGAGGGACCTGCCAGAAGATGACTCTGAAGACCTCACCTATGAGGTATGACATTGTGGCAGCTGAGCAGGTCTGTTCCTCAGGGGATGAGCAGTCTGGAGATGGTTGTGTTTAGCCTCTCTGTGCTTTTGGTAGACTGAGAGTGTCACTGCACACACCTGCAGAGGAGGTTTTCCTTTATTGTACCCCTCTTGAAGGCTGTAGCCTGTCCAAAGAGCACTCGCCCATCATGTCATCAGCATCTGAAAGATGGGGAGTGCCCTGTTTTTCCTGTAACACTGAAGTTTTCCCTCTGGTTGATGTCCCTGCAAAGCAGCATCTCTGTTGCCCTATGGCTTTGAAAGCCAAAGCCAAGGGGTCCAGCATGTCCTTCCTCAAACTGCCCATTTACTCCCCAGCCCTCAGATGTGGAAACAGATAGTGAGGAGTACAAGTCTCAGAATGACACTGATGCAGAGCTGGAGCCTGAAGAGCTGGATGGGAACATTACACAGAAGGAGTCCTCAGATCTCCAGGTGAGTGTACCTGCCTCCAGACTCCATCCTGGGTACACCTGTACTGGGCTGGAAGCATTTCCTTCAGTTCTTGTTCCCTTGGCTACAGAAGGAGAGGTGTCTGGGGCTATTGGGACTGCTCTGAATCTGATGAGAGCTCATGGATGCTGTGCTGCCCTTCCAGAGCTGCAGTCTGACCATGCCCCTGTCTCTGCAGGTGGAGGACATGCAGCCCCCTGGGTTGAGCAATACCCCACCACCACTGGCTGGGAGCAGGGAGCCAGGACCAGAGGATCCAGCTGGATCCAGCAGTGGGGAAGATGCTGCAGGTGTTGGTTGTGGTGATGGCCAGAAGCCACATGCTGATGTGAGCAGCAGGGGTGGCAGTGAGCAGGAGACTGATGCAGACTGATGACAGCAGCACTTTGTCACAGTATGGGGTAAGGACTCCACAGTGCTGGGCCACAATCCCTCCTGCCTCTTAGTGCCTAGCAGGGGAGGCCTTGAGCTCAGAGATGTTTCAGCCCAGGAGGATCTCTGGGTCTCTGACATACCTCTCGGCAAGTTTTGCTGCCAAGTGAGCTTGGAAAGTGGTGTAGAGTCTGCACAAGTGGTGTAGAGACTGTGCAAGGAGACAACCTCAGTCCCCACATCTTAAGATGATGCTGAGTGTGTGTAGTGTTGTGGGTGTCTTCACACCTGTGGGACAGGACTACCAAATGCCAGTTGAGCATCTTGCCTTGGTACCCAGCGCATCCCTGTCTGAACAACAGCCTCTGCCAGCAAGTCACCGTGAGCCATCCATGACTCAGTGGTCCAGATGTCTTGTGCTTTAAAATGGGGAGGAGCTGCAGGAGAGTCTTCATCACTGCAACTTCATCACTGACAACTTCACATGGGGTCTTTAAATGCTCTAGATCCATCTGTTGCTGGAGCACCTTCCCTATTTCTCCCCAGATGCTGGTGCTCAGCTTAGCTTGCAGGGAGATGGAGGATGAGGAGAGGTGCAGGGTGGGTTTATCTACTCAGCAGCCCATCCCCCCCATGTCAATGCCAACTGGCCAGTATTATATCTCTTGTGTCTTCTAGGATAATCAGGAACCCTGACTCATGGGCCTGGACCTCTGCTGTGGCTGCAAAGCACCTGGTTCTCTGGGATGGCAGTGTCCTTGAGTAAGCTGTGCAGTTAAATGTGGTGTTGATATTTTTGAATTGATAATAAAATTATCCTATTTCTTCATGTGAGTCTTGCTGCAGTTAGCTTTAGGACCTGCAAGTGGCAGGTTCTGCCTGTGCACCATGTAGCATGAATGTGTGATTGCTGCTGAGAGCCCAGGGTACAGGTCTGCCAGGAAGACTTTCCTCTCTGATCCCTTCTGTGGAGAGGTGGCTCATGGCTCCTAGGAGGGTGATGGCTTTGGGATGTGGGGTGCAGGGAATGGAGACTCAGGCTGAGCAGAGCAGCACTTCCCTGTGGCAGCACCTGAGTGTGGGCACACGGGCTGGTCCCTGGGTGTCCCTTTGCATCCATGACCTCTCCAGACATGCAGGAGGCAGCAAGTCTCTGTCCGTGGGATAAAACAACCAGCTTCATGTGGAGCCCCTGTTGTTGAGTGAGCACTTCCAGGTCTTCACTCTGCTTTCTGGCCTCTCCTTGCAGAAATACCCAGGTCCAGAGCACTGTCCCTCCATGCAGATGCTTCCAGAGCGTGTTTGTTTAGCACAAGAGCTGTGGAAAGGCTGATTTGGTGTCTGGAAAGGCAGGCTGGGATTGGGAAGTGCCTGAGTGCAACCCAGAGCTCTGGAGTGACTTGAGATTGGGCAACAGTTGATCTGTTGCTTGGAACAAGTCACAGTCTGAAGCTGTGAAGAGCAGTAAAGCTTCCAAATGTGAGGCTAAAAATGGGACCAGCTTGGGGGCTGCCTGGAGGCTGTGTCTGAGGGCACCACTGCCTTGAGCTTCACTTGTGTGTGTGTCAACTTGGACTCACAATGTTCTGACTGTTAAAAATAACCATGGCATCCTGCAGCAGGGATGCTCTGTTGAACAAGCTAAGCTCCCAGTCAGCTCTAACCTGGCTGGACCAGGCCAACTCAGCCCTGAGCATAGCAGCTGACAGCCATTTCTGCCTCCTAGCTTAGTAATGCTTGTGCTTGACCCTTGCCATGGGCAAAGCCTCTGAAGAAGTATAAATCGTTCCCAGCTCTAAAGGGAGGGAGGGAGGTGTTGAGGTGCCCCAAGGTTTGGTTCCTGTGTCTCCCATTTCATATGGGCTGCAAGAAGGAGTGGGAGTTAAACTCAGGGAGTTCAAAAGCAGTGTGGGAACGAGGATGGAGGTGTCCTTCCTCTCAGACACTGCTGTGATCAGGAATGCTGGTGTCTTTCTAATTAAAGATTGTTTCCCCTGTCAGAAGGGACACACTGTGCCCTGCAGCTCTTCCTGCTGGTCTGCAGGTACCATGCAGGGGGCTGCTCTGGCCAGCAGTGACCCATCTAAAGGGAGAAATGCTTGCACTTTGAGCTGGTGGCTGGGTCAGGACACCTCTTCTGGAGCTGCAGCCTTTCCATCCTTCTCTGGCACTCTGACACTGCCTTCCCTTGTCCAGATCTGGCTGGAGACCTGGGCTCCTTGTACCTCTGCTCCAGTGGCCCATGTTTCAGACTGGGCAGAGCTATTTTTTCTCCCAGGTCAGAGCAGTTATTTTTGCCCCATCAATGAGCAGAATGGTCTAAGGCACAGAGCTCAGGTAGTTACAGAGCTGCCCAACATTGTTCCCTGGGGCAGTGTCCCTTTAAAGGCAGGTGTGCCTCTTACCTGGCATTATCTGCAGCAGCTCTGGCTTCAATGCTGCTGAATAACAGTGAGGGGTTGGTTTTTTTCCCTTTAGATTGATAAAGGAGCTGATATTGCAACTCTGGGATATGATATTGGGCTCTGCATTAATTCAGCTGCTCCTCATTGGTGTTTGATAGCTCTCCCATTCTCTGCAGCAGGGCTTTCAAAGCAGAGGTTAATAAAACCTCCTTCAGTGGCATGTAGCTGGGTAAGGGCTATTTCTGAAGCCTGTGCAGGCTTTTACTTCTTGCTCCTGAGCCTCAGTAGCACAGGCTGTGGAGATGGAGAAGGCTCTGTTTGTTGTCCAGGTGCCAGGCTGCAGAGGAATTGCCTTAAAATGTGTGAGGAAGCAGCTAGCATTAAATCTGGCTCTGTGCTCACCTGCAAATGAATTCTGTGTGTACCTGCCCATGAGGGACATGCCCAAAGCTTCCCAGAGTCTTCAGTCCTGGTTTAGAAGAGCCGCCTTCTTCAGGCAAGCATGGAGGAAAGCAAATGGTGTAGTGGCCTGAGAACCAGCTGCAGAGCTGGGCAGGGAGGGCTTTGCCCGTGCCCAGCAGCTGTGGGGAAGTTGCAGTGTCAGCCCAGAGGGGTCAGGGCAAGGTGGAGCTTTGCCAGCAGTAAATTGCTTTGCCCTCATTCCAGAGCTGTGCCATGAGGGGAGATGTGCAGCACTCTACCAGTGTGGCAGGGAAGTTCCTCCAAGGTGTTCCAGGGGATTTTTGTCTGTTCTGCTCCAAGAACAAGTTGATGCATTTGTGGTGTTAGAGTTGAACTTCCTGTGGGCTCTGAGTGCAGAAAACCAGAGCTTTGGACTGGGAATTTCTCCTCTACTCTAAAAACTGGAGTGTTGTGCTTCTCCTGTTGTGTGTATTTGTAGGTGTCCCCTGTCCCTTGGGTCGCGTGGTGTGACCTGTGTCCTGCCTCTGTGTGCCTTGTCAGAGCTGGGCAGTAGGGTTGGGTAGGATTCTGAGGCTCTGGAGAAGCGTTGGTGGGTGTTGGATACCAGGCATTTGTGGGGAGGGCTTGGCAATGTGTCTCCTGTGCTGTGTCCATGGGGTGGCAGGGAGAAAGGCCCCAGTTGTGCTTTTTCCAGCGCCCGCTCTGTGTGCTGTTCATAAGCAGCAGGTTCCAGCTCTCAGCCCAGGAACCAGGGCACGGCCTGGGAGAGGGCAGCAGGGTGACAGGTCTGATGCAGGCATTGCTGGGAACTGCAGAGAGAGGAAATGATCCAGGTCCAACAGCAGGCACGTCCTGGCGCTGCCATGAACCCCACTGCTGGATTGCTGCCTGAGCCCTGGCTTGCTCTGCTGCCAGTCTAAGGGGAGGGCTGGAGTGACAGGTGGAGACCAGAACAAATCTGTAAACATTCCATAAGGAACATTTCACCCCTAAAACCAGATTTCAGTGTTGCTCTAGTGAGGAAAAAATGACAGGTTCCTTTTGGATGGTGACAATGGGATGTGGTCAAGTTCTTTCTGAGGGACAGAAAGCTGGCTAGAAGTCAGGTTGGGTTCTGAAAAGGGCAGAGGGCTCTTTTCTGAGGGTTGTGGTGTGCTGGGCAAATGGGGGTTGGTGTGTTTGCAGAATGAACTGACTCTGCCTTCATGTTCCCCTCTGAGGGACAATACTGACAGGGGAATGATTGCAAAAGGCTGTTAATTGTCCCTGCAGTGTCTATAACCCCGATTCCTTTTTTGGGAAACCTAATCTGCTTAGCAGATACCAGTAATGATCCAGCTTTATAATGTTCCTGAGACCCAGGCAGCAACTTTGGGCTGTGGGTGAGATGACACCAGTGGCAAAGCCCTTAGAATGGCAAATGGACAAATCCAAATCTCCTTCCAAAGGGAAAAGAAATGTGAAGTTCTATAGCACTGAAAATCTGTTTTCTATGTAGCAAGTATGGCAGCAGCCTGTGTTTGGAAGCAGCTTGTGTGTGAGACTCTGTGTTTCCCATTCCAGTCTCAGTTCCTTTAGCAGCCAGCTGAGGCCTGATCTGAAGGGCTCTGCATTTTTGAGAGCCAGTGGGTCTCTCTTTCTTGCAGCTGTACTTTCTCAGGCCAGACTGAGGGTCAGAAGCTGAGGAGATGTTGAATTCAGTGCAAGAGCCCATCACTGGCCAAAGGGTGTTCACTCAGGGGAGCTTTATTCCTTCAGACCTGGTGATGAAGATGTGACAGAGCTGAGGGGACTGGAGAGAAAACAAGAGTGTGAGGAAGTAATAATGGTTAGCAAATGTCTTGTGTGGGGATGGTTTTATAGTGCAGGAGGGTTTGACCTGGTTTGGGTCCTTTTTGTGTGTTTGGCAGGATTAGGTATGACAAGCCCCTTTCTCCAGGCTGATTGGGGTGAGGCATTTCTGTTCTGCTGGGTGAGCACAGAGCCTGCAGAGCAGCACAGCTTGGCTAGAGAAGAAGGAAGTTCCATTTGGTACCAAAGTCTCCAAGGAGGAGTAAGAGGCAATAGATTCTCAGGGGATCAATCTCTCCAGTCAGGGACCCTCAGGGTGTTTCTCTGGTCGAATTTCCCACTTGCTGCCAGTGGCAGCGTGTGATTCCTGAGGCTGATGATCACAGCTCTGCACCAGTTTCCAGCTTTCATCCTTCCCAGTGCCTTTCTTCTGTCCTTGCCCTCAGTCCTGTCCCTTTCATGCTGTGCACTGCACTAGTGTTCCCAGCTCCCTTTCCTTGAACCCCCACTTGCAAGCACTTCCCCAGTGCCCTGATTTCTGTCCTCTACTGTCCTCTTCCTCAGTCCCCATCAACCACCTTGCTTCAAGTCTTTCTATCCTCTCCAGCTGAAATCCTTTACCCCTCCCTTGCATCCCACACAGCCCTGTCCAGTGCAGCCCTTCAGCCCAGTCCCTGCTGGTCTGTAAATCCATCCCAGATCCTGTCTCTGGGTTCCCTGACACTCACAGCCATCCTCTTTGGACACCCTGAATTCCTCCCACTGCCCTTGTCTCCATCCCCACCCCTGGTCCCTTCCTGAACAGGGATCCCAGGAGAAAGGTGGAGGAATGGGGCTGGTGGGGAGCAAAGGGAATTCTCCCCCTCAGAGCAGGGGGAAGCCATGGCCCTGGGGGACTGGAAACTTTTGTGTCTCAACTTCTCTCTTCTTCCCTAGGCACTCTTGGAAGGAAGGGGAGATGAGGTCCTGGATGTGAGTAGTGGGCTGGACTTGGAGGCATCCAAGGATGAAGGAGAAACTCGTGGCTGCATCTCTGGATGTCTGGGTGAGCAGCACCAGGGCACCTGCACCCCTGAGCCCTCTGGGGTGGGCAGAGTGGGGGCACTGGAGAGGGAAACACAGGGACAGGGAATCCCATGATCCAGAGTGAGCTGGTCCCACCTGTGCCCTGCCTTTCCTTCCCCCAAGCAGGGCTGTACAGACCCAGAGGGTCACCGTGCAGGCCAGGCAGGGCATCTGGTGCCAGAGGAACCCTGAGAATCACCCTCAGGGCTGGGCTGTGCCCGGAGAGATTTTGGGCATCTTGGGTAATGTGACACTGGGCAAGGGGCTCTTGGTGCCACGTGGAGCTCAGGAGAGCCAAGTCCTGTCCTAGGGGTATTGTGGGCTCCAAGTCCTGTCTCCTTCCATGTCTCTGCAGGGAGAAATGCTGGGGGCAAGGCCCCTCACATGGCCCAGGCAGCGCTGGGGGTGACGTTTTGGTCTGTGTCTTTCAGGACTGGAGCTGGTTCCTTCCTGTCCTCCCCTGCAGAGGCATGAGGAGATGATCATCCCTGGATCACCCCACCCGATCCCCTGGGAGCCCTGGGCCCTTTCCCTCCAATGATCAATAAACCCCTTCAGCAAAGCCCTGCTCTGCCTGTGTCTGTGTGTCCGTGTCCATGTCCATTTCCTCTGCAAATCCTGGATTCTGGGCTCCTCTCTGTCTTCACCCCCATGAAGAGAGTGGCTGAGGGAGTCCAGACTCCTGCAGTGACACTGTAAAGGAGATCCCCTGGCACCCACCACGTGCCCCCAGAGAGGGGCACATTAGGGCAGACTAACATGGGCTCTGGATGCTGGACAGACCTCTTCCTACCACGTGTGGGACTTGGTGTTCATGATCTCTTGGCCCCTCTCCAGGCTCACACTGAATTACCACTGACTTTTCCATCATAGAATCCTAGAATCCCAGACTGGTCTGGGTTGGAAGGGACCCCAAGGATCACAGAGCTCCAACCCCCTGCCACAGGCAGGGACACAAACCTCCAGGCCTGGAGCTACACAAGGTTGCCCAGGGCCCCATCCAACCTGGCCTTGAACACCCCCAGGGACAGGGCACCCACCCCCTCTCTGGGCAGCCTGTTCCAGCCCTTCACCACTCTCTCTGGAAAGAACTTCCCCCTAAGATCTCATCTAACCCTTCCCTCCTTCAGCTTCACTCCAGCCCCCTTGTCCTGCCATTTTTCTACCATTTAAAGACCTTATTCCCCTCCTGTTCCTCTGCTCCCTTCAGGGACTGGAAGGCTGTAATGAACTGTGTGTCCCCACAGCCTTCTCTTCTCCAGGCTGATCCAGCCCAGCTCCCTCAGCCTCTCTCCATAGGGGAGCTGCTCCATCCCTTTGACCATCTCTGTGGCTCCTCTGACCCCTCTCCAACAGCCCCACATCTCTCTTGTCCTGGGCCCCAGCTCTGGACACAGGACTCCAGCTGGGGCCTCCCCAGGGCAGAGCAGAGAGGGACAATCCCCTCCCTGTCCCTGCTGCCACCCCTCTGCTGATGGAGCCCAGGATCCCATCGCCCTTCCCAGCTGCCAGAGCCACTGCTGGCTCAGGGGAAGTTTCTCCTCTACCAGAACCCCCAGGTCCTTCTCAGCAGGGCTGCTCTCCAGGAGCTCTTCTCCCAGGCTGTGTCTATGGCTGGGATTCCTCCAGCCCCAGTGCAGCACCTGACACTTGGCAGTGTTGAACCTCATCAGGTTCACCCGGGCCCAGCTTTCCACAGGTGCTGTGGCAAACAGCCCTGGCTAGCTGAGCTCCCCTGGGCTGACTCAGCTCACCTGGGATGGGCACCTGATTGGGGAGGTTAACCCTGGCCTGGCCAGAACCAGGACAGTTGAACAGTGAATGGGTCGACACCCAGGGAAGAGACAAGGATTTCCATACAAGGTCCAGTCACACACACCACGACCCACAAACACTCCATGGCTGTCGTTCCAATGAAGACAATATTCCCCCTTGTCTGGAACTGGGTTTGCCATGGATTTGTTTCCTCATTCCAATAGAATGAGCCTTTACCAATGGTTATGTCCCTGAGATCAGTGACAGGGTGCCAGCTGCAGCAGAGGAAGTTCCAATGGAATGTGAGGAGAAACTCTTTCCCTGCCAGGGCCACAGAGCCCTGGGACAGGCTGCCCAGAGAGGTTGGGGAGTCTCCTCCTCTGGAGACATTCAAACCCACCTGGATGTGTTCCTGGGTGGTTTAGTCCAGGGGATCCAGCTCTGGCAGGGGGGTTGCACTAGATCATCTTTCCAGGTCCCTTCCAACTCCCAACGTTCTGTGATTCTTTGAGCTTGGATCTCCCTGCACGTCTCTTGGATCACCTCTGGCCCCTCAGGTTTCCCTGGGTGTTGGTGTTTGGACATCTCCTTCTTGGCCTCTCCCCAATTAATTCCCATAGGGGCTGGGACCAGCAGTCCTCAGGATCAGGTTCCTGTTTTGTGCCCACAGGAACTGGGGCAAGAGGAATCCCAGCTTTGGTGGGTTTCAGGAGGCCATGAGCTGCATCCCCTTCCAGCCCCAGGGCTGCAAAGCAAGGCTGAGGTGCCTGGAGTCACTTGTCATACTCCTTACCCTCCCCAAGGGGAAAGAGCCCCCTTCCTGTCCCTGCCTGGGGGTCCTGTCTCATGTGGAGACAAGGAAAGGTGATTCTTCTGCCCAGCTCTGGTTTGATCAGGAGAAAGGACTCTGCTGGACACAAGGATTTCTCCCCAGCCGAGAGAGAGAATGTCAGTGAGGAATTCAGTATCTTTCCACGTTAGTTCTTGGAGCTCCAGGGACAATTTGAAGGAGTCCAGAGGGGATGGAGTACGTGACACCTTCACCTGCTCCTCTGCTGTAGCTGGGCTGGGCTCCTGGGACAGTGGGAGCTGATGAAACATTGCAGCGCTGATAAGGGACAGCTCTGGGCAGGAGCAGCTCCTCTGCCAAGCACACAGGGCTGGGGACACTGCCTGGAGGCACCCAGGGGAGCCCTGTGAGGCTGAGAGAGCTGAGGGATGCTGAGAGCTCACGGGAGGAGAAATCTCCACAGCCTCTCCCTGGTCTGTCTGTGGGTGCAGGGCAATGCAGGTTGTGTTCCTGGAGGGATCTCCTGAAGCTGGGCCATGGGGCAGTGTGTGGGCTCTGTCAGGAGGACAGGTTCTCTCTAGGACCAGCAAGTGCTGCCTGGAAGGGATGCCCTTCTGCCCCCTGAGAGGGACAGGGCAGGACAGCTGTCTGCTCCTGGGCATGGCTGCAGAGGTGCCCAGGGCTGTCCTTGTGAGCAGGGTCCCTGCACCCCAGGGTCTGTGTGCTGGGGCAGGGACTCTGCTGCTGCCAGGCTCAGCACTCAGCCTGCCTGTGGGGCTTGAAACAGGGATATAGAGAGCAGCCCTGGGTGGAAGGAGTGACCCAGGGAAGGGCAGCATAAGGTCCTTTTTCTGTAAGAATGTGCTGCATGGGTCAGCTCTGCTCCCAGCTCCAGCTGATCCTTGAGAAATTCCAATGAGAATATTTCTCCAAAGGCAGAGTCTTTGCTTTGACTTTTCCTCTCCTGTGGCTGTGCTGACTGTGGGAGATGAGAACTTATTTCTCCCCTCAAGAATGCCCACATCAAAGGACTTTCTGAGCCCTGCACACACAGAGGTTCCCTGGGCAGTGCCCTGATGCCAGGAGGGGTCTGCAGAGCAGAGCTGAGCACAGGGCAGGTTGGATGAGCACAGAGCAGGAGGTGACATGGGCAAAGAGCAGCAGCTGCAGGGACAGCTCCAGGCAGCAGAGACCTTGTCAGGGAGGGAGAAGGAGCTGCTCCCAGCAATGCCCTGGCAGTGGGGATTTGGCACCTCCCTGACATCTCCAGCAGTGCAGAGACTTTCCCACAGTGACCCCCTGGTTTCTGTCACCCAGCACAGACTCTGCACCCAGAGTTCCAGGGTTTCAGGCTGAGTCTTCTTCTTGGCAGCCCAACCCCCATTGAGGAGAAACCCCTGAGTGCCTGTCTGTCTGTCCCTGTCCTTCCAGCCTTGGCTGAAGCATCTCTTGCTGTTTCCACTCCTGTCCTCTCTGCCTTTGTCCTCCCATGGCAATGCTGCTCATCCCCTGTGTGTGGGCAGCTGCACTGAGCCCTGTGTGTCCCTGGCTGGGGGTTGGGAGCTGAGATCCTCCTTGGGTAGGATGAGAAGCAGGAGGGCTTTGGAGCTCTGCCCTGGAGACTGGATTCCTCAGCTCTCTGAGGGGTCCAGTTTCTTCAATGGGGAACCTCAGGGTGTGATCACAGAGCGTCCAGCACAGGGCAGCTGAGAGCAGGGCTGATGGAGAGAGCAGCTCTCCCCACTCTGCACTCAGGGGAAGGTTTCCCTGGCACTGCAGCAGCAATGTCAGGGAGTCTGACAGAAGAAACACTCCTCAGGCACAGGCAGGAGAAAACCAGAGCTCCAAAGCTCTGCTCTGCCCTGGGGTGAAACTGGAGTGACAGTGCTGGAAAGCTCCTTCCTCTCCACAGGGGATTTAGTCTGAGATCACACCATCCTTCTATTGACTGACTGCTGCCAGGCAGGACTGAGCTCTGGAGAGCCACAGCTGACCCTGTGGCTCTACCTTCAGAGAGACACAGTAGTCCCAAATGCAGCAGTGTTTCATAATTCACTATTATTTTTTCCCACCATTATAATCTCTAAAATCTTCAAACAGCAAATGTTCCAGAGTAACTAAAACACATGTTAGTTCATATCTAATCTTTATTGTCAGCATAGCTCAGAATTACCAGGTAGAGTTATTAAATTAATAGCTATGTAGAAATCTGCATATAGGCTTAGGGACCTGCATTAGTGAGAGAAAGAATACTTAAAGCAAAGGGACAGAGCTAATCCAGCCCTGAGGTATCCTTGTGTATCTATAACTAAAGAGCTTCCTGATCACAGCCTTGTACTGCTCCTGTCTAAACTAATTAGACTGATTTTGGTTTGATTGGGTTCATTTGGGCATGTATCACTTGACACAGGTGATATGAAGGGCTGAGTGCTCAGAGATTACCTGCTGACTTGTGACTCTGAAGCTTTTTTGCATGTAGCCACCATACGTAGAACACTGATTTGTGCAGACTGGGCATGTGCAGAGCAACACTTTGAAAGCAGCTTTTTGGAATCTCTTCTGTCCCAAGGAGTTTTGTGAGTGAGTGTGATTTGAAAGCTGAGTCTTTTTGCAGGTCTCAGTGTGCTCTATTTTCTGTTCCTGGTGTTCGTGCTCTTCCTTAACTTTGAGCAGGTAAAAGCAGTGATGTACTGGCTGGATCCTAATCTTTGGTATGCCACAAGGGAAGCAGATATTATGGTATGTATCCATGACACTTTACTGGATGTTTTGACTACTTAGCCATGTTTTAAATGAGTGGGACAGGATAGATCTGAAGTTGCTGGCATGAACAGTGCAAGTCTGTGCCTATACTTGACAGAGTCAGCAAGCCTTTTCTATAAATTATTTCTTTCCATTGAAGTAATTGGTTTGAAATAGTCTCATCTGCATTTTTCTGTAATGCAGACGTTCAGATGAGTGTGTGTTGTGGTTTTGCCCCAGCTGGGAGCCAGGTACCACCTGGCTGCTGGCTCTTGGGGTTGGGGGGCAGAGAATTGGTGAAAGGGAGGGTAAAGAAAACCAGAAAAAACAAAACCTCACAGGTTGGGATAAGGATAGTTTACTGGGATAGCAGAGATATAGATATAATAATAATAGGACTTTATAGCAAAATACATGAAACTGGTGCTAAACAATGCAGCCCAACCCCCATTGAGGAGAAACCCCTGAGTGCCTGTCTGTCTGTCCCTGTCCTTCCAGCCTTGGCTGGAGCATCTCTTGCTGTTTCCCCTCTTGTCCTTGCAGCTTTTGTCCCCCAGTTACCTGGGGCTCTGGGCATGTCCACTGGTAGGGCTGGCACTGAACTGACCCTCCCCTCAGGACCCCCATCTGTAGAACTTCCCTCCTCCCAGCAGTGGCACGTTCAAGCCAGCACAAAGCAGACCTCCCAAAAGGGACCTGCCAAAAGTCTTCCTGAAAACAGAGGGTCAATCTGAGGGCATTTCCTAAGTAGTAGAAGAAATTTTCCTCAAAGAAAATTTCCCTAACTTCTCACTGCCTTTTCCTCCTTGGACAGGTCTCCACACTGGACAGCAGCAGATGTCCAACAGCAGCAGCTCCATCAGCCAGTTCCTCCTCCTGGCCTTTGCAGACACACGGGAGCTGCAGCTCCTGCACTTCTGCCTCTTCCTGGGCATCTACCTGGCTGCTCTGCTGGGCAACGGCCTCATCATCCTCACCATAGCCTGTGACCACCGCCTCCACACCCTCATGTACTTCTTCCTCCTCAACCTCTCTGTTACTGACCTTGGCTGCATCTCCACCACTGTTCCCAAATCCATGGCCAATTCCCTGTGGGACACCAGGGCCATTTCCTACACAGGGTGTGTGGCTCAACTCTTTTTCTTTTTATTCTTGATCTTCACAGAGTTTTATCTTCTCACTGTCATGTCCTACGACCGCTACGTTGCCATCTGCCAGCCCCTGCACTACGGGACCCTCCTGGGCAGCAGAGCTTGTGTCCACATGGCAGCAGCTGCCTGGGCCAGTGGGTTTCTCCATGCTGTGCTGCACACAGCCAGTACATTGTCACTGCCCCTCTGCCATGGCAATGCTCTTGACCAGTTCTTCTGTGAAATCCCCCCGATCCTCAAGCTCTCCTGCTCAGCTGCCTACCTCAGGGAAACTGGAGTTACTGTGCTCAGTGTCTGTTTAGCTTTTGGGTGCTTTGTGTTCCTTGTGGTGTCCTATGTGCAGATCTTCAGGGCTGTGCTGAGGATCCCCTCGCAGCAGGGACGGCACAAAGCCTTTTCCACCTGCCTCCCTCACCTGGCCGTGGTCTCCCTGTTTGTCAGCACTGGCATCTTTGCCAACCTGAAGCCCCCCTCCATCTCCTCCCCATTTCTGGACCTGGTAGTGACATTTCTTTACTCAGTGTTTCCACCAGCAGTGAACCCCCTCATCTACAGCATGAGGAACCAGCAGCTCAAGGATGGGCAAGGTAAGAGCTGCTACAGGCAGCATGTAATCATTTCCTCTGCGTCACAGGTACAGACACACACACACACACTGGTGACACGGGTTGATTTACTGAGTTATTGCAAAATACAATTCTTTGCAATCAATACATCAAGTCTATTCAAAAACTATTTAATATGTGGTAACATCTGTGTCCTCTTGTGATAACAAAGTAAAAAACATTAAAGTTTTAACAGCTGGAACATCACGCCATGATCTTCACACAAGAGTAACAAAAGCACTGGTGGAAATCACACTCCAAACACTTAACTGGATGTGGTGTATGATCTATGCAGCAACTTTCATACTGGAATCCAGTACTCAAGGCTGACTCTGGTATACCTACGGTTTGCAACTTCCCATTTTCATTTAATCCAGTACTTAAAAGTTCTTGCCACTACCTGCTGCTTACGCCGTGCTGCCCCGAATTAGCCTCCCTTCAACGACCCTCACCACTGAAGGACAGCCTCTGGAGGGCCAGTTCAGATCTCTCCATAGCAGCAGGGGAGATCACTAGAGGACAGAGAAAGGAAAGGACATGGCAAGCAGGGAAGTGGGAACACAAGGCTGTGACAGAACAAGTAGTTAAGGACAGGACACGACTCTTACAAAAATACTGCTTGAGCAGCAGGATCCAGGTGTGGATGCTTGTTAAACAGCTCAGTGATTTGTCACTGTAGGTGTTACACACATACAGAATTCAGCAACAGCACACTAAATGATAGAGTTGGGATCACTAATTTTGCAGCAGTGATCAAAAGCACCTTTCCAATGTCTGACAGTGCAAAGCTCACGCCCAGAGACGATGGGGCTGAAAATACAGTGTTCAGTCAGCAGAGGATTTGTGAGGACACGTGCAAATTCCAGCTGGAACCACTGACAGAGGACACAAAGTGCCATTTTCCAAACAGCACTGAACAGTTTACTTACATTTCCCATCTCCCTATAGCCATCCCTCTGAAAGTAGTGAAAAAACCACCAAACCCAAGGACAAAAAAAACCCCAACAAAAACAACAACAAAAAATCCAACCCAAACAAACACAGAAAATTAAAGTAAATATTTGTAAAGGTGTTGTCAAACAGCATTTCTTCCAGGCCAAGCTGCAGTAATGGCATACAGGAGTCAGCTTCCACAAGATGACACTTCATATTTGCCTTTTCAATATTTTTAGGGTGCAATTCAGCAGCATGAGCACCAGGTCTGCATTTACAAAATGTGTCTCTGTCCCTATAGGCAAGTAGATATTGTACTTGAGCATCTGCTCACACATGTAAGCTCTGTGTACATAGTTAGTGTGCATACACCTCGCAAGTACAAAACAGGCTCCCACCTTTGAAAACCACAGTCCTTGAGACACCTAAACCGTTAGACTTCCAGCCTCTTGCTTTGGTATTGAATCGATAGAAAATTCACAATGCCATTCTTCAGTCTTATGCAGACTGAGTTATTAACAAAGAAAATAAGAAAGTAACAAGTCTGAGTATCCCAAACAAATCTACAAACACATTCTTCAACCTGCAGCACATTATGAATAAGGAGGCAATACATGGAATTGCTGTAGTGTGAGTGAAAATCAGCTAGTTGTAGGAAAGCCTGAATGCCTTCCTAACGTTTTTTCTTCTTGTGTAACATTAACATCACTTTAACAATGATGATATAGCAGCTTCTACTATGTTACTTCCCAAATTGTACACTTTAGGTTTGATTGAAAAGGGGGTGGGAAACGAAGGGCCTCTGGGTTCAGCAGCAACACTTAAGTGTATTGAGAACACTGTTCATCTGTGGCACACAGGAGTTAATGGGTTACACAGGATACTTCTTCCTATTTACAGTATCATGCATTAGTTTAAAGTCTCTGCTGCATTTTTTTCAGTACTTAGTCTGTGGCAAGTCACTAACATTATTCACAGAAAAAGGAAATCCCATTTTCTTCTGAAGACTAAGTGACTCATGGGTATTACTTAGCCTTGCTTAGTTCAGCCTCTCTGAACCCCATGAATCCCAAAGTCTAAATTGGCACAAAAACATTTTAATAATTCAATACAGGAACTGATTGCTCATGACTGTTTACTTTTTGACTAATCCTTATGTTCACTGCTGGAGAATGACCCACTTGTCTAGATGTCAGAATTAATACATCTTTGAAAAAAAATAAACCCAAACCACAAAACACCCTCCATAAACACCATGCACAGAAAAAAAACCCTACAAGAAAGGGTGACTTTGCTGTTGGGTATCTGACTGCATGATAGGAAACACCAAAGCAATGGGGTGTATCACAGCAGTATCACACTGCCTCTCAGACACCAAGGACTACAGCAAGCCTTCATCAATAATTATGTTTATGGAAGTAGTAAGCAACTCAACTTCTGCAAAAAACTGCCTTATCACCAGGCTTAGTAGGGCAACAGAGCCTTCAAAGCAGTTTCTGATACCAGCTGAAGACACTGGGATTTCTAGTTCCAGCTAAGGCAGAGGCAAATCAGAGAGGAGTGGGAAGGAACACTGTACACAGTGTGACGTGGCTGAAAAAATGACGTCTTTGCACTTGAAGATGCAAAACTCACTGTAGTAAAGGCATAAAACCAGCTACATGACATCACCTCTGTTTCTGAGGGCAGAAGGCACAGCCCACTACTTTGCAGCAGATTCTTATGTAGGTATTTTAAATACTTAGAAGAACTCGAGTATGCAACGATCAATCAAACACGAGGCAGCAGGAAGAGAGAACCATGTTTGAAGGTCGATTTGACACCCTCTACAAGAAACCTGGGCCCATTTCATCACCGGTAAAATGCTGTCACCAGGTCTAAAGAGCCTTTACATAAAAGCAAGTGGCTGGGTACAGGTATGGAAATGTTAAATACTTACTAGCTGTGGTACAGGAAAGTTTAGGTGTGAGGCTGAGAAAGAAGGGCAGAGTGGCTTTTAGTCAAAGGATTGTGTACTCTTTTAGAAAACAATAAAAACACAGTAAACCAAAACAATCCAACCAACTATGCCAACTGATTATCAGTTTGCTAACCTTTGTGTTTAAGTTCTCAACAAAGATATTAAGAATGCACTTCCAACACCTGAACACAAAACAGGGTGTACCTGCTAGAACAAAATCAGTTTCCTTTCCAGCATACTCTTCAATAGCTTTTGGTGCCACATGCTGGAGAATTGAGATTTAAATCATTGTGACTGGCACATGTCAGCAGGCAATAGCTTGCACTACACTGATGGCTCCATCTTGACCATCCTTTTCTTCAACACCTCCTTTTTTAACTTTTACATTTAAAAATTAATCTTCCTTTTGGAAATTCAGAACCAGGCCTGATTTTCTTTGTCATCTCTGGTCACACTGTAGGATTATCTTCAGAAACCATTCTTATTTCTTGCCGATCCCATTTGTTACTTCTGATTTGGAATGCCGATTCCTCCTCCCAGATCAATGGCTTTCACTGTTGACTGTTGAGTGTTTTGGTGGACTATTGTCAGAACCTGCTGAGATACAAATTTTTTTTAGTTTACATATATTTGGCATTGCAAAGGTCTTGTCTAAAAGACAGTAAAGCTTTCTAGAGCTAAGCATTTCTAGAGCTACAGTGTTTACAGTATGGATTATTTCAAGCTAATGCAAACTGGTCAATACTTGTACTCCATCTAGTGGCCTTTTAAACAAAAAAACCAAAACACACCCCAAAAAACCCCAACAGAACACCAAACCAATTCTTGAGACTTCTGTAAAATTCTTTTTTCTCCAAAAAAAATGAGAAAGCAGAGACACAAAATGAGGGCTGAAACAAGACTTTAAAAACAAAACATGAAAGATGCTGAAGTTTCTAATTAATGAAGTAACACAATGATGTCAGAGACATTTGCTTGGCCAGATTTCTCAGACATATATAAATAGGAAAATCATTTTGAGTGCAAGCAATTTTTCACCAAAATATAAAATCCATAATGTACTCAACTGAGAAAAATTGCTATCAGCAACCATAAAAATAATCTATGGAGCATAAAGCAGCTCTGCTGTAGGTGCTTTTCAAGCATTTGCTAAATAAGAAATATTTTAAATGATACAAACACCTGGAGCATAAACTCTGATAGAGAGAACTTCCAGGTGTGAATCTCAACATTTGTTCCAGAAGCAAGACCACGCTAAAGAGTTAATGGAAGAGGCAGGTAACATAACTGACCTCTAGTGTAGGGAAAACAAGCTGCTGCCTTTGCTTAGGGACAGAGAAAGCTGTTTATGACCATCAGCACTGCATTAACTAGGCAAGCTCAGTAAGAACACAAGCTCCAGGGCACATTCTTGGTTGTTTCTTAACAAGCAGGAATAAAACCAATTCACATTCATATGTTTTAAATCAAACGTGCAAAGTTCAGAAAGAACAACCTGTCTGCAGCAGTTATGAAATATATAATGCTCTAAACCTACAAGAATGGCCTGGAATAGTGGCAGAAAAATTCAGTTGCTTCATTAAAAAAAAAAACCAAAACATCTCCAGGAGTTAAAAGAAAAAAAAATGGAGGGGGGGGGAGTGAAGTAAAGTAAAATAACTTTGCACATGATTTATCTGTATAGCTCCTGCAGGGATGTTTAAATAAGTCCAGTTGTATCCAAGGCAAGTTTCTGAAGCCTCATTTCCTGGTCCTGAGCCGTAATGCTACCACTTTGAAAACAGAGATGCCAAAGTGCCAATACCTCTACTGAACTTAGAATGAAGCCAGGAAGCACCTGAACTGTAGGGGCTGTCTGATTCACTTTCTGATAAGCTCTGTAAAAAAAAAAAGGACACGTCATTGGGATGCTGGTGGTTCTTGTCATCATCACTTCTGTTTGCAATTAGGCTTGTAAATTTAACCTGTGGCAGAAGTCCTCATAAAACATTCAGCCGGTACTTAGGACTTTTCCCTTCACAGTTAGAAGGTACAAGTAGGTGATACAATAAGAACTCACCACTTGCCATGTGATCTGTTGTGTAACCAAGTACTCTTAATATTCCCCTAGCATTGCACCTGTACAATGGGAACATTAGCTAACCATTCATCCCTGAATGCTTTGCTAAAGTTACAGTCTCATTTTGAGTAACTAAGACAGCATTCTTTAGAAACCACAGTGTAATTTGGGACCTGTCCAAGGGCTGCTGAATTCAGAGCTCTTTCTATTGACTTCAGTTAGCCTTTGGACCATCCACCCCTCATCCCCACTTACACTAGCTCTGGTAAAGAATTCTAATAGGTGGGAGAGCTTTGCAGTTTTAACTGTGGTGTAAAACAGAAACAGACTGCCTAATAAAGTACCTTTTCTTGGTGGCCGTAGTATTCAGCATACCAAACCATACCATATAAACACAGGAAAGTTGTAAAGGCCTAAACAAGGGAGGAAAAGAAAAAGAAAAAAATCATCCATACAACATTTTCCAAATTCCTTGGCTGGTTCAGGATCTCAGAGACTTCCATGCTCTGTTTCTCTCTGCATCTTTTGTCAGGATGAGTAGGACTCGTGCTTCAACTTCAAGGTACACACACACTCTGTCACCATGGGGTATGCTGACCAGGTCTCAGTGGGAGCATAGGAACAAACACAGATGACCCACATACATGCATGATACTCCCTCAGCATGGTTTTTGCCCTCACCCAGTGCAGTCAACATACAAGTACCTACAAACTGCCTTTGTAGATGCATTATCAGGAAGCAGTCTGAGAGAATTCTCCTTCTCCCTGCCTCACACTTCAGGCTGAGTTACGTGTTTGGTTTTGTGGTGCTCTGATCCAGGGGGCAATGCAATACTTTCTCCTCTGAAGTTTCATTAATAAAACTGACATGCCAAATAAGAGAACGATAAATTCTGACTCCCTATCACCTGTTCAAACCATGGTCCCAACTACAAGGGAGAAGTATTTATCTGTCAATCCATTATAAATGTCTTATTTTTCACTGACCATTAAAAATGTGTTTGGCATTGGAGTTACAAGCCTGGTAAGATAAACATCCATTTATTGTTACAGAATGGGCATTTCATGCTGTATTTGCAGCAACCCTACTGAAGTACAGAAAGTTACAGGCTGAGTGAGAATGATTTGCCTGATAAAGGAGTGTTGTTTATGGAGTTGTAAGACTTCAGTGTGAAACAACATGCATTACTTACTAATGCTATTCATTAACTCCTGTTCCTTTCCAGTGCACACTCTAGCAAGCACCAAAGTTAGCCTCAACTGAACTGACGTTTTTCTCTCATAAAGGTAAAGCACCCTATAACTAGTGTTTGTTTCACTGTTAAGCACTGGTACAGTGCTGATAATCTGCTAAGTCAAGAAATAAATAGAAAGCTATTCCAGTCCCCACAAAGTGCATTCTAAACCATCTAGCATTTGCTTTTCCTAGGATGTGCACAAAGCTCCTTAGCAGCATTCCCCCACAAGGATCCGCTGCTGCCAATGGTCCAGAGGGGAAGTTACCAAGATACTTCCAATGCTTTTGCCATGCTTTACGTTTCACATGTGAAACCTCACTTACCACACAGAGAAGCCAGAACACAACATACAGTATTTGTGTTTTGGAAAAAAGATCCTGTCCAAACTTTATGCAGACGATGGCTTCAAGGAAAGCAATAACCCTGTGTGCAATGAAAGAGAGAGGGGACGGGGGGAAGTGGTTACAAACACCAAGGATTTAACTCACAGGCTCACAGCCCAGACCCCACGCTGGCAGCTCTAAACAAGCATTGCTCTCTGGTGAGCACTCACCTCCTCAACACCGCTATTAGCTGCAATTCTTTGGGAAATCCAGTTTTCTTTTTATACTTTTCTTCAGCACAATCAGTACACAAGCAGCCATCAACCGGCAGCTCACAATCCCACCAGCCTCTGCCTGTTCCAGGAACAAGCGTGTGCCAATAGCAGAGAATGTCACTTTATATCTACCATTGTGCCTCAGCCCTCACCAGTTATAAATTTCTTTTCTGTGCTGAACAACCAATAGCCTCTCTGTTGGGTGAACTAAAACTGTGCTTTGGGTATTTGTCTACTGTAAGTAGATTTATTACAATTCTAAACAGGCGACTTTGCTTCAGATGTAATGAGAAAATTAACGTGAAACAGCATTTCAAATTCACCCAGAATCCACACGTTTGTTTTGGTTTATGTGTAAACCCAGGTGCATACTACAGTAACAGAGGATTAGGAGAGAAATGGGAAAGGAAAATTAGCAGTAGTTACTTCCCTCACTGGCATTATAAGAACCAAAACAAGTGTCTCCAGCTCTCTCCCCACTTCCAGATGTTTACATCTTTTCAGGCTTAAAGCTATGGAGGCTTGTTCACCACTTGGTGGGGAACAAGGGGTTATAAATCCAATGCTTCTATCATTTGCCATGGAAATATATTTAATTTGGATGCAAAATTACTTTTTTTGTTGTTTAAAAAAACCAAATACAAGTGCAGAAATACGACTGGTGTAGCAAAAATATAGAAAATTGACTCTTCAAGCTGAAACAAATCACAAAGTACTATTAAATTTATAAAAGTTGAATACTTAACTCATTAAATAGTGACTTAGAGGTTGTACATGAACACACTCCTCAAATATGTGCAGGCACACTTAGCATCAGGTCAAGCGTTCCGGTCATCCCAAGCTCGACACAACTCCTACCAGCACTCCCCACAAACAGGCAGCTGCCAAAAACCAGCCCTAGTGCCTGGCAGACAGGACCCAGCTCCCTCCATGAAAGAGGGAGGAAAGATGTGTACAAAACTTAGCTACCTGTATTACAGAGCTGGTCCTGGTGCAAATACTAAATTACAGCTTTCTCTGTAGCATCTGCAGTGGCTGGCAGTATGATGAGTGGGGCCAAAACTCAGAATCAGGGAATTAATACCTAACTGACCAATACTGTAAGTTAATAAGGGACATATTCGTAAAAGTGGAGAGCAGGATTACTCTGTTGGGTCAGCAACTCTTTTTCTTTCTTGGTTTTATATTATTCTTACTCATCCAGCTGCAGATTAAAAAAAAATAATAAATAGTTAAGCTGCACAACTGCAGTGGGAACAGCAAGACCACCATGAGGAAACAAACATATGAGGGTATGGTATACTCAAAGGTATAAACAAAACAACACGCTGTTTTCAACAAGGACTCAAAATGATACAGCTGCTTGTGCTGCATTTATATGCTCTTTCCATTATTCTTGTCAAGAATACTTGGGTTAAGCACATTGTACAACAGGACAGCTATTACATTTAAAGTACTGGTAAATCAAAAGATAGAAGAATGCTATCAAGTGTCCTACTGAAGGGTGGTGAGAATACTCCACAGAACTAAAGACATTTCATTCACCCGAAATGACCTTGCAACATGCTAGCAAATATTCCTTTGTGAAAAGCTTCATCATACCTAAAATGGTGTGATTTCCTGCAGACCTGTTGCTCTGGCCTTGTTCATGCCTTATGTCACTCACTGTCTATCTGCTGAAAGTGATACTACAGCATATGTCAAGTTGCAGAGAATACAGTTTCACCTTAATGCAAGGCACTGGTTTTAACTGTATCCATGACTAGGCTGTTGCCAATTCCATCTGTGCCTTTAGAAGTCTGTCTTGTTCACTACAGATAGGAATATCCTATACACTGGCATTTAATTACTGCAGAAGTTGTGTTCTGGATAGTTAAATCACTGAAGAGTGATGCTTTTCCACCAACAGGAACTCCTAGTGTTGCTCTGTTTTTTCTAGATTACAGAAGCACACAGTATCAAGTTGAATACTTAGTCCATGCACATTTCCCACGATTACATCAGACTGTAGATGAATATTATGTTTCAGTTCTTCTTACGAGATCATAAAGACGTTTTTGAGATTCTATTTACTGACATGTATTACACTGAAGTGTTCAGTGAGAGCTTTGAACAGAGATTGACAGCTGCTGTAATCCTTAACATGTTTTCAGAGCCAGAAAGCAAACATTCAGCATCATATTTCCCTCTGGCTTGCAAAAGGCTATGTTTTTACATTCTCTCTTTTGGGTGAAACAAAGAAGTTTGTTTCTCTTCATAATGCAGAACTTTAAAATTCTTTCCCCAAATTAATGAAATTATTTAAAATGTGTCTTCTTTCAGACTCTTAAATTGCCATCTACAGTTCACAGAAATTTCTATTTTCTATAGAAGCACCTGAATTCCTAAATCACTAAAATACAGATTTCAGTAACAAGTCTATATTCAAATGCTTATCTCTAAAATATCAAACAGATCCACACAACAGAGCAAGGTTATTTGATCCTAATTTTAAATTAAGTGATGATATTGATTATGTGATCAGTTCTCTTCAGCACTGAGGTACCATTCATACCAAACCCAGGAAGACAGGCTACACTGCCATGATCATTAAAAAATTAAGGGTAGCACATGTTACAGCCTCTCTTCAGGAAGCATAATACATGTTTTGAGGACTGGGATCCTCTTTAGGCAAGGAGGTTTCTGCTGACAGGAAATATTGTCAACTCCTACTCAAAACCAATAAACCTGAGGAAGAACAGAGCTACTGCCTTTTGTATGTCCATTGGATGTTCCAGTCGGGAGTTGAAGACAGTAATAGATCCATCCAGGAAGGTGTAAGTCAGTGAAAGGTGAATATTTAAGCCCAACCAAATCCACAGAGATACGTCCTGTTCTCCAGGGTACATCCAAAACAAGAGTAGAAATCACTTCAGTTACACAGCAGCATGCTCTGCTCTCATCTCAATCAAATGCCGACAAAGCGGTATTCTTTGTGGTGTAATGCACCAGGAGCACTCTTCCTAAAACTCAGTAACATCCCTGAGACTAATAGAAAATATGTTTGACAGAGAACTGTCTCTAATTTAGACTTGAGTATTTTGCCACTCATCAAAATGCTATTCCAATTTGAAACTAAAGATTCTTCCATTAAACACAAAACTGATTCAGACAATCATGGGAATAAGACTTACTAATCTTGACAAATTAAATGGCTCTTAATTTAAAATCACTGCCATCAGAAGTTAGCTTCTTGAATAAAAATACATGATTTAGGATCTTTTGTGTTTTCTCATTTGTATGTTTCCAAGTCATAAATCAAAAAGGGACACTACTGCACTGCTTATTTACAAGCAGCTTTAATGACACCACAATAGCTACGCTTCTGGTCTCCTGAACAGTACATTTCAGTCAAAACATCTAGAAGTTCTAGGAAGTTCTCTCCAGAAGCAAAGTCTTCATTTAAAGGTCTCCTCCAAGAGATAGGTCGAAAGCGATCACAGCTCAGGTAAACATGTTCATAGCATGTTCTCTTTGAGAAGAGAGTAGAAAAGGTCAATAATCACGAGTTGTTTCACTGCCTTCTGCTGCGATTCCCCTAACAGCACCAGTGCTCACTGGGATGGCCAGGTAACATCGCTCTGATGACAGAGAAGCCGTAGAGGCAAAAAATGTTACCCTTCTCCCCTGAATGAGAAAACGGGCAGTAGCCAATGTTACATGGAAGAAGCCTAGCTTTACCAAACAGTTTCTAGTTTTTCCTTTCCTCTGAACTTAAAAATAAATAAATGAATCTACAGGCTGCTCTTGACACTAAAAACAACACAAAACAAAGACTGGCTTCATGCAAAGACTATCCCTGTGCTGGTCTCATACTTAACGCTTGCTTCCAGAATGCAGCAACAACACTTACCCGAACACCCAGCACTGAGTTCCCACCCTCTTGCACTGTGTGTCTGTGAGGTAGGCATAGTATTGCCTGTGAAGGGAAAGAAATTATTCAGTGAACTGAAAGTCCTCAGAATATTTATATTTAGAAAATGAGGTTGGGTTTACAAATGTATCTATACTGAAAATGAAGTGCTGATGGCTGAACTTGCAAGCAATCATGCTGGATGTCTACCAGATGGCTTCAATTCTAGTAGGGCAGATTATCACATAGATCAAATAGCTTGAAACAACACTAAAACAATTCTGAGAGCAAGGACTGGGAAAGCACCCAAACTAGTAGACTAACAAAGCTACACATTTGTCTCATGTCTCTCCACTGAATCCCCAGTTCTTTTAGACAAAGTACAACAGCTTCAAAAGAATTAGAGAATACTCTGTTTTTTCAACAGTTAGTGTTTAATTTATTTACATTCTTGAGATGTGGGTTTGAATTTTGACAGAAACTGAACCTGGCTATCCCATACCCTGACTGAGTGCTCTAACCACTGATAACGTTTTCATCTGAAAAATGGAGTAGAATTCCTCACTATTTTGAAAACAGTCTGAAGACCACTCTGCTCTGTTGTCTGTGCTCCTAAATTTTGAGGGTTTAGAGAGAGGAATTCCAAAGTAGTGGGACCAAAGTTCCTTTTGCACTGACTGATGAAGACAAGTGTTAATAATCAAACAATACAAGGATTCTTTAAGAATAAAGACTTCTACAACTTCAGGAAACTGCCTGAAAAATACCTGAAAGCTCACCTATAGAGGAACTGCTAGGATGTCTAAAGTGACTTAACAGTGTGAAATCACTGAATGTAAGTTGAGATATTAACAATTGTATTTTAATAATAAACCAGTGCATGGTTGCCATTAAACTGTCCAAGGTTACTCACTTTACTCATGAATGGGAAATCCCCTGCCTCTAATTTCAAAGCTGTGTGCACCCTGTCTACATCCAGCTATGTTACAGGAAAAATAAAATCAAAGGGGCTCTGCTAACAAGCCAAAGTAGTGTGCCTGACTAAAAGCAGGTTAACATTTCCACACAACTGCTAACATTGCATACACACTGTTCTGTTGCTCAGTCTGTGGCAGTGCTCTACCTTTTCTGATAACATGCCAATATGTCCTGCAGACAAAGAGAATAAGAAACTCAGAAAAACAGCTCTGTTTTTCCTTGGCTACACTTCTGCCAGCATCTGACTCACCAACTAGGATGCATTCACTTGCAGTCCTCAAGGATAACATATGCAGCAACTCAAACATAGGCAGATGCTATACAAACAGAAGATGGAACAGGCTGATTTTGCATCCCTATGGAAACAGATGTTTATATACATTTTACCTTATTTGGCAAAAAACACATTTTATTGGAAGTTGATTGTTTTGCTTTTTGTGGTGGCAAAACCAAATTTCTTGACATGTGCTGAACTTACTCACAAGCTAAATGCAGTTCTTGGGTTCCTAGAAGTCAAGCTTCTTTAAACTTAAGGAAAAAAAACCAACATGGCAACAAAATTACCTTACAGTGGGTGCTGTAATGATTCCTATGAAGAGAATTCTCCCCCAGCTTAAAGGGTGGCTTGCTTGGAACACAAAGATATGCTTCAAAAAGAATGTGTTCCATTCAGTCAGCTAAAAAAAAAAATAATAGTTAGTTAATAGCCTTCAACTTATGTAACTCTTAACGAATTACTACAGAAAATGTGCAAAGATTATTGTGGGAACTAAAGCATGGAAGGAAAACTGTGCTCTAGTATTATCCTGCTGGTTAGACTGAGGATTTAGTCTAAGATTCCCACTCAAGGACAAGAAAGGAATATACTAGTATGACAAAGAGTTTTCCCTTATCCACCTCTATAAAAGTATTTGCTCTCTTTGAAGAAATCCATTAAGGGACAAGACACTAATTCACACTGCAGACATCTTCTGGTAACTTTCAAATCAGGGCTGAGCTGAATTTGGTAGAGGGGAAGGAGAAATTGTATTTTTAAAAAATGTTTCTCTCAAATACTTCTGGTTTTCCAGCAAATTCAGCTATTTCAGCAAATTAAAACATTTTAAAAATTAAAAGTTTTCATGAAGCCTGATAGCATTTGCATAATTCAGTAATCAGAGAAGTTGAGGAATGTTATGGAGTCTTCCTGGATCAAGGTCAGAATTCTGAGTAGGAGTGATACATCCAACAGTCAATGGGAAAGAAAGAAAAGCAAAAAAACCAACCAAAAAAACCCCTAAACCAAACAAACACACAAAAACCCACACAGCAAAACCAAAACCTAAACACCCAGCCTAAACATCACTTTCTAGTAGTTTTTTTAACTGCATCAACTGCAAAGAGCAATCTGATAGCCAGCAATCTGTAACATTTGGGTTTTCCACAGATTCTGTAATTCCACTCCTGAACTATCGTGTCACCCCCATGAACAATGCCCTCAGCAATCCTGTGTTATCAATTCATTTAACCGTGTGTTTCAATGACAGACAGACATTGCATTAGAATATCTTCTAGACAAACACAGCCAATAAGTAACTGAGCTGATGGCAGCTTTGATTTCACAGAACTTCCTTCTTACCTGCCAAATGATCATGAAAAGGTAGATTCCAGCCACTCTTTGAAATGAAGACTTTGGGTCAAACCAGCGGGCATAGGTCCAGCTGGCTGGGGTGAACTGTAATACAGCTCTTTTGATTTTCCCTGTGGTTGTGTGAATGTCCCTAGGAAAATAGAATGGCTGGAGTAAATGCAGGGAATATGCAAGTGGGGAAAAAGCAAAGAAAAAAGATAGAAGCAATAGCCATGTTACTGATATTACAGAACAATCACACTTGATGGAGAGCAGAGCTCTTCACAGACACAACTGTGTAACAGAAAAGGGTGAATTAATAATCTATTAAACAGTTAATTCAGGGTGCATTCTGCTACAAAAGCCCACCTTCCTCTGACCTCAGTCAGTAATGACAAAACATATTTATCATTCTCTCCATGAAGGAAAGAAACAAGAATTGCAAATTTGCGACCCCCTTAGAAAATCTAGAGGATATTTCTTTCTAGTCTATGGTGTGACTGCTCTTTTTCCAAAGATCTCATGCTCTAGAGCTCACTGACTTCAAGAATCTGTGCTATTTATTATTCATGAACTGCATAAGGACCTGGCCCCACAGGTTTGAAAATACTGCACTTCCAGCACACACAGCCCCCGCTGGTCTTAGATGCAGGTGAACCTTCTGGAGACATGTGGCAACACCAGTAAAAGCTAGAAGGCTTTTAAACTCCCTTTTGAAAGGGGATGTAACATCTCACAGATGTGTTACTGGCTCTTGCTTTTGGTAATATTAATTCAGATAAGGACCAGAATCCAAAGGACATGGTATCTAAGAAAACCTCAGTGTCCTTTTCTGAAGGGCTAGGAGTTAGTTTTCACTCTGTTATTTCCCTGGCCTTCTGGACAAAAAAGGAGATTCAAATTTGCTATTTCTGATACTTCTATTCTTTTAGGCTTGTGGCATCATAGGTTAGGGTGAACCTTCTAATCTTTAAGATATGTGCCTATTAAATGAAAAAATAAAACCAAAGGGCACAAGCAAAAGCTTCTCATTCTGTGCAATTCACCTGAACAGTAAGGGTCCAAAAAATGTACTCATTCATTTAAAAGAACGTGAGGAAAAATATATACCACAAAGACAGTAAAGACTAGTCATGACACAGATAGTGAACTCCCTATAAAGAGAGGGACCATCAACTCTGTAATGCTCATGATTCTTCCTGAACTAGAATGTGGGAAAATTGAATTGAGACTAAAAGCTGGATGGGATTCTCTGAGCCATCGACAAATTTGTGAAGTAAGAAAAAAACCCAAAAAACAGAGAAGCTCATGTAGGGGTACAAATTCAGAATTCCAGATTTGAGCTCCTCTTCCATCTGTCAAGGCAACATCCTCCTCTAATATCCCATTGTATTTCATCCTGTTTCATCCACACCATCGGCAATGTGCAGATAACTATGCCTGCCACCAACTGGCAGGGAAGAAGGCAGGAGAGGGACAAAAAAAACCAATGAAGAAACCATACCAGGACAACTAGGAACTGACACTTACTAGAACATAAGCTGTTGCCCTTTTATACTACAAATACTATTTTAATTTGCAATTACTCCATTTGTTTCAGAGGCTCGGCCACAGGGTAAGGCAATTAACTGCACAGGTACAATCAGCCTGATTCCTCTTCTGCAATTACCACTAGTGCTGACAGATTGCCACACTCATGCCTCATCAAGGTGAGCTCAAATCCAGTTGCAGAAACACTGTGTAATGAGAAAACAACTACAATTCATTTTGTTCACTGCCTTCTTCGAAGTTTTACTTATACAAAATAAACTGAGAATGCAAATGGCTTTACTACTTTATATTGTTGTTTGGGATCAATGCTTGGAACTTAGATTGTGAAGGAAAATCATATACACATAGTCCTACTTACAAATACATGCTGTACAGTAGCACTGCTGAGAGATGGACTTAAACATTCAAACTGAATGTACAGTGTTGTTCGCACATACAGATTGCATGCTATTTCTATACTCCATGCATTTTACATATGCAGAAGAGGTCATCCATGTCCCAAGGAAATTAATGTAGTATTATAACATCAAATATAATGTTTATCAAGCTTGAATTTGGACCTACTTGAAGCTTGCCCAGTGATAGGTCCTCATCTCCAAGAAACGACAAACTACCATGCCCAACCAGCTGCCACCCCCGTTACAAAGCAGGATGTCCAAAATGACTTGATCCCACCAGCATTCAGCAAAATTAGGCAGAAGGTGCATGAAGAAGAGCTACAGAATACAGCAAAAACATTCTGGGTAAGCAACAGCACAGAATTCACGTAAACACACTTTTAAAGTAAGCATCCAAAAATCAGCTTCCCAGTACATGTCACACTCCAAGGACACGAGCTACAACCACTGGGATTCGATGGGCATCCTTCTGCTGACTGGGTAGAACAGCACAGCACGTCAGAGATTTCTTTCTCACACTCCCTGTTGGGGCTATGCTGCCTGTAAGGATGACCACGCAGCTCTTGGAGGAGATACTTTACAAAACACATAATAAACTAAAGGACATTCTTACCACACCCCCCTCCAAAACCAAAACAACAATATCACTTTTGTCAGTGACTGTACATACGCTGTGTTTGTGGAAGATTATTGGTGTGATTTTGTAATAAAGTACCTTTTATTAACAGATATATAAATAAAACAGATGTGGCAAAAGGAACAAGAACATTTTCTGTGCACAGCAAGAATGAATACTGATCCATTTATAATAAATTACAGTGACCCATATCAACAAGGACAGTTCTTTCAACAACTCTTGCAAAAGTATATCAAAGCAACTTTGACAAGGCTATGGGAATTTCAACCAGTAAAAAAGAAAATCTGCGTTTCTCTTCAGGACCCAAGCTATACAGGGCTGCTCATCATCCTGCAATGTTTTCCCTTTCATGGTTTAAATGGATTTAACCTGAAAGGGGCAGATGAGTCTTCATCTGCAATAATCGAAAGATGCCAGAAATTAGGAATAGTAAGGCAGCACAAACCAGAGTGCAGGCATTAGCTAGGCCATCTCTGAGATGCTAGCTTTTTTCTCTGAACAAGGAACCAAGGTCTGCCTGCCTCCCAAGTTTAATCCAAGAGTAAGGAGCACAAGCCAAGTGTCCCATTTCAGAACAGCCAGCTGAACTCCATTAACGCTAACAGGAGATGCACAGTTAAATCCCTATATAACTGCCCTGATAACTTCTGTAGGTTTCTGATGACTTTCCTGAATTAACTAATTCATTAAAAGTCCATTTGAGTGGTGATAACCTCTCTGTATGTTGAACCTTACCCAACACATTGTCTGTTCCAATAATCTGCCTTTCCACAACACGGAATACTAGACACCCCATGTGGTATCAAATTGAAGGTGATGGCTGTGTGATGATCAGCTGAACGATAACAGAGCACGTGAAACAAATCCAAGTTACTTCTTTTCCAGGGGGAAAAAGAGAGTACAATAACTACCAAAGCTGGTTTTTGTGGATGGATACTTGTGAAGCCCAAATCTTACCTTAGAAAACAACCTATCCCTCACTGCCACAGAACAAAACCACGCTTTGAAAAGGAACTCATTGCACCAGTATTTTCAAAACCAGAAATTTAATTTTAGGCAACTAAACCCTTACCTGTTTCAGAACTTTAAATGCCTAGCCAGATGAGCCAAGCATTCTCAAGCAAGCAAGCTCTACAGAAAACTATGATTTTACAAACTAAATTCAGGTGCTTACATCTATACTTTAGTATTTTTAGTGTGACATGTTAGACTATGCTGTCCCAGAAGCTGATAAAAACAGTAATCTTTTTTTCTCTCTCTTAATTGTCTAAATATAATGAAATTAAGCTTTCTTATAGAAATGTATCCTTGGATCTTAGGTGATATCTATTCTACTAATCAAGCTCTGGGTTACATGCAAATGAAAATGTTTAAAGTAGCAATTAACCAGCTTGAATTCTTGAAACAGATCTAATGATAAGGACCAGCAGTTCAAGCAACAGCCAACTGACTGAATCAAGTCAAGTATCCTTTTTTTTTTTTTTTTAAATCCAAACCAGGATTTTTAAAGCCAACGGTCAAATGACCTGAGCATGTGATTAGGAGAACTGTGGTAAAGCAGGATAGCAAAAGTAAGTCAGTGATCCTCCAAACCATGGTGCAAGGGACTACACTGAATGTGAATTAGCTTAGATCCAAGTATAGTTAGGCAACAAAACCTAGGCTTGTGAGCTCTGGTTTAACAGATAAAGGGCTAAGTATTCAGGCCTCATGACAGAAAACACACCAAAGGGTGTCTTGGCTTTCCATATAGAGTTCTCCTCATGGATCGTCACACCTTCCTCAGGGATCCCTCAACTCCATTTCACTGTACAGTACACAATGTGTATTACTGTTGTGTTTGGGGTAAGGGGATTATGACAGTAGATCTCAGATATTGCAAGATAGAAAAGGAGAATAGTTGCTCTGTACCAAGGAATATTAGTCAACATCTGAAGTAGCACAAGTGTTGACTTCCATAACAGCAAAAAACCAAAGTATGAATGGCACCAATAGGCTCCCTGGACTTCTCTCTGAACCCCCTGCCTGCTGTCATCCACTAACTCAACTGCACCAATTGTTCAGCATCTCTGGTTTATAAAGCTTACAATGTAAATCTATACTGAGAATTAGTGAATCGTCTTTCTAGTAACATCCACACATCCCACCCAAGAACCAATCAAGTCTCATACATTTGCTTAATTCAGATAAACAGGTGGCCTACCTCAGTGAGCTCCCAGGTGATGCTAATAGTCCAGCACAGCCCGTAGCTGCGGATCAGCAAAGCCTTCATTGCCCAGCCCCAGAAATGCCCAAAGGCAAATATATCAAAGTGGCTGAGGATTCTCTCCCAGGTGATAACATGACAGTTCACAGCATACTCCTGTTAGTGAAAAAGGAAAAACAGACCCAACAAAAAGTCTCAATGAACAGGAAACTTCAGAATCACCAGAATGAAGAAACTTCTTTCTATCCAATGTAACAAGCCTGAAATTAGAAATATATAAAAATATGCATTCTTTTGCTTTTTGTCCTTCTAAATTCTGCAGGAAAACTTTCAGTATTCAGACTCAGCGTCATCAAAGCACAGCTCAAATTTAAAGAGAGACACAATAGACCTTCATTCTTGAAGGAGCATGCGTGACAGAGGAACAGCAGGAGCGATAAATCCAGTAATAATAAAACCAGCAAACAATACTCCAGAAAATTGTTATTTGCTTTTCTTTGGGGGTCTTGATTTGAAATAACTACCTTTCCCAATTTCCAAGCTGTCTGGTGTTCGGATGTGGCTCATCAGTAGCTAATCCTCATCCATTTGTGATGTGGTGTTACTCATTTCGATGTTCATTTGAATAGCTTTTGTGCCTTGTTTTTATCACCAAAGTAACTTCCCAGAAACACATTTGTATTGAGAAAGTTCAGTCACAGGGCTAAAGGGAAATAAAAACATCACAGGGAACTTGCAACAATAGTCCCTTTTTTTCTCTTTAGCATATTTTGTCACTTTCCATCCTCCTTGTTATCTCTCTCTCACACACACACACCCTCCCAGACCTCAAACATTCAAAGCAAGCAGCAACAATCATAG
The DNA here is from genome assembly GCA_027925045.1 of Hypotaenidia okinawae. NCBI lineage: Eukaryota > Metazoa > Chordata > Aves > Gruiformes > Rallidae > Hypotaenidia > Hypotaenidia okinawae. The sequence continues at coordinate 38,641 of BSDF01000131.1, forward strand.
TCAGATTAAGAATATTATATAGCCATGATGGCAACCCTGTGAAATTTCATGTGACTTAATAGAACAATTTCTCATACATGGTTTCAGTCAGCATCAGACACGCAGTCAAGGAAGCCTGATATGTCTCCGTGAACAGAGACTATCAGTTTGGTTTGCTATGGTTGTATGCTCAGATTATTCACTACCCACGAAGACTCCTCTCAAGTATGCAATATATTTTGTGTGCCAAAAAGCTGTAGGGGTTTTAGCATCCATGATTATTTTTTAAATCTCCATGATTATTTATAAGGAAAGTTTATGTCATAGCCTCATGCTCCATTATTAGCTCTACTGCTAAAATGACTGTCATCCACTCACAGTGTTATCCATCACAAAAAAGAAATGTGGAAAGCTAGACATAGGATGAGTAGCAGATTCCTTGAGAATGAATGAATATTCTAGTCCTCAGGAATAAAGGAAATGTCTTCATAACACCGTACAGCAAGTGCTAGAGATCACTGCCCAATTAAAAAAAACCAAAGTCATCAGGAGACTGGATCTGTGGGGGTTCTCTCTCCTCACTGAGCACAAACTATTCCCAACTGGAAACACTCTTTTTTAAAAAAACTCCTTCCTAAAATACACATTGCCCCCTGCGGGTGACAATACAGCACTGCTCCGGGCTGTTGAATGAAGAAACGATTCTCTTAGGGGCCAGAGCTACTGCTAATCCTGTGTAAATGAACCATGATCAAGCTGAAAAGGGGATGGCAGAGAAAGATTTAAACCCTGGTCTCCATAAAGAGAATACATCATTTCACTCAAAGACTTCTCCAGTCTCTCATGCTCCCTATCAGGAGGCAGATGAGTCCCACTACAAACCTGAGTAACCCACCCTTACTGCTGGTGGTCCATGAAGTGGAAGCACAGTACTGCTTCTCACGCTGCTGGCAAGTCAGAGGAGGACGCACCACCTGTCCTCAGGATGGCAAAGCTGTAGCTTCAGAGCACATGCCCAAAAGAGAAACTGGCCCATTTGCTGTATTCCCAGTACAACAAGGAACAGCCTGGCAGAATGGTGGACAAATCCACACACATTAGAGCTTCCTTTTGCATTTCTGCTTCTCTTTCCTCATACATATATCCAGACAAACGTTCAGGAATAAATCTCAAAGGTCTTGAGTTGAAGTCATTTTAGCCATGATCTACACACCCACAAAGCCTTACAGCCACTGGGTTTCATTGCCTAACAAAATCATGAGAAGTACCCATTACACAGCAGAAGGTGCAGGCTCCTAGCTACACCATGGTATCTGAAATTCTGTGAGGAGTGAACATAATGAGGTTACTCCAGAAATAAACTTTCTCAGGGCTTTGTCTTGGTTTTGCTTTTTATTTTTATTGGGACCACCACACGTGTGGGTCATGCAGAACAGAAAGCCAGAGCCCTGCTCTGGGTGCTGGGGCTGCACAGCAGGTATTGCTGAGCTGCCAAGGCATGACACCCGAAGCACCCAGAGTTTTCCAGGTAAGGAGGCTATATGCAGCCCTCACTATCCATCAAGTAATGTAAGCTGACTGCACTGTAAAGATTTCCAGTCCCTCTTGAGAGCTCCAGGGCAGGAGTTGGCAGCCACTGCTGACTAGTGCTGCACAGTAGTTCACACAGAGCGGGACACTGCTATTTGGCTAAGATAATAATTCCCTTACTCCTGAGGCACGAGCCTGGTAACAGCACCTGTGGTTACAGGGCACAAACACAAACCCAAGGGCAAGGAAACATGCTGCTCAGGTGGTGGGCAGTACTTTGATGCAATAGTGAAGAGTACTAAACTGGCAAGCCTTGTCTGTCCGTGCAGTAACCCTCTTCCACTTGGTGCTCCAATACTCACCCTTCCCAACAGAACCTCACATACTTCTCCCAGGCTTCCTTTCGCTACAGCTCAATTCCCCATGCTGGCGTCCTCACCTGAAGGGGAACCTTCTTTGTACTGAAAACTCTTTGCAAGCTGCAGAACAAGAAGCCTGGCTTTCCATGACATTCCAAATCAAGTCTGTGGTAGTTTCCCAATGGTAACAGCACGGGTGCTCAGTGGGGTGACCAGAAGGCAGCAGAGCCCTACAGCTGCTGTACCTGTATTTCTACACACTCAGTATCATGCAGACAAGCTCAGAGAATCACAGAATCACAAGGTCAGAAAAGACCTTTAAGATCATCAAGTCCAACCGTTCAGTCCTATGCTAAACCATATCCCTAAGTACCTGATCTACCCTTTTTGTAAACACATCTAGGGATGGTGACTCAACATCCAGGCATGGTGACTCAGAGCAGGAAGGCAAGACCCAAGTTCTTTGACTGCAGCATTGTGACACCAAAGCGCAATCAGAAGGTTCAGGCCCAGAGGGTCATAGTGAATGGGGTCACATCTGGCTGGCAGCCAGTCACTAGTGGGGTTCACCAGGGTTCCATTTTAGGTCCAGTTCTTTTTAGTATTTTCATAAATGACCTGGGCACAGGACCAGAGGTGTCTGAAGTAAATTTGCAGGTAACACCAAATTGGGAAGAGCTGCTGACTTCCCTGAGGGTGGAGAAGCCTTACAGAGAGGCCTGGACAGATTACAGAGCTGGGCAATCACCAACATGAAGTTTAACAAGGGCAAGTGCCAGATTCTGCACCCGGGACAAGGCAACCCTGGCTGCACATACAGACTGGGGGATCAGACACTGAAGGCCAGCCATGATGAGAGGGATTTGGGGATCTCAGTTGACAGTAAGTTAAACGTGAGCCAGCAGTGTGCCCAGCCAGCCAGGAGGGCCAAGCCAATCGCATCCTGGGGTGCATCAAGCACGCCATTGCCAGCTGGTCCAGGGAGGGGATTGTCCCACTCCACACTGTGCTGGTGCAGCCTCACCTCAAGTACTGAGTGTGGGTTTGGGCACTGCAGTACAAGGAGGACACAAAACTACTGGACAGTGTCCAGAGGAGGGCAATGAGGAGGGGGAAGGGTCTGGAGGGGAAGTCTTACAAGGAGAGGCTGAAGGCCCTTGGTTTGTTCAGCCTGGAGAAAAGGAGGCTGAGGGGAGACCTCATCATTGTCTGTGGCTTCCTGAGAAGGGGGAGTGAAGGGGCAGGCGCCGATCTCCTCTCTTTGGTGACCAGTGATAGAACCTGAGGGAATCATAAGAAGCTGTGACAGGGGAGGTTTAGATGGGATATTAGGAAGAAGTTCTTTGCTGAGAGGGTGGTCAGGCACTGGAACAGGCTCCCCAGGGAAGTGGTCACAGTACTGACTTGGCTGAGTTCAAGAATCGTCTGGACAATGTCCTCAGTCCCATGCTCTGACTCGGCTGGTCCTGTGTGAAGCCAGGAGTTGGACTTCATGATCCTTATGGGTGCCTTCCAACTCAGGATATGCTAGGATTCTACCATGCAGGCCTCATTTAGATACTATCTTGCTAACTCTATTTTCAGCACCAAGGCTCATATCTATTATTTAAAGGAATCCAAAGCCATCCCAGTGCAAACATATCTCACTCTCCAGACTGCACACTGTCCTGGTTTTGGCTAGGATAGAGTTAATTTCTTTCTAGCAGTGGGTGGAATGCCAAGTTAGGAGTCAGGATGAGAGCAGTGCTGATAACACCCTGATGTTTTTAGTTGTTGCCAAGCAGTCAAGGACTTTTCAGATGTTCATACTGCCCTGCTAATGAGAAGGTGGGGGTGTCCAGGAAACTGGGAGGAGACACAGCCAGGACAGGTGACCCAAACTGGCCAAAGAGGCCATGTTACGTCATGCTTGGCATAAAGGGGGGCTGCTGAGGGGAGGAGCACACAACTCCAGAATGCACAGGTTTGAGGGACAATCCAGTTACGGGACAGCTCTGAGCTGGACGGCTCGAGTTGTTCAGTGAGAAACTGCATTGTTTAGCACCAGTTTCAGGTATTTTGCTATAAAGTCCTATTATTATTATATCTATATCTCTGCTACCCCAGTAAACTATCCTTATCCCAACCTGTGAGGTTTTGTTTTTTCTGGTTTTCTTTACCCTCCCTTTCACCAATTCTCTGCCCCCCAACCCCAAGAGCCAGCAGCCAGGTGGTACCTGGCTCCCAGCTGGGGCAAAACCACAACACACACTCATCTGAACGTCTGCATTACAGAAAAATGCAGATGAGACTATTTCAAACCAATTACTTCAATGGAAAGAAATAATTTTGAGAAAAGGCTTGCTGACTCTGTCAAGTATAGGCACAGACTTGCACTGTTCATGCCAGCAACTTCAGATCTATCCTGTCCCACTCATTTAAAACATGGCTAAGTAGTCAAAACATCCAGTAAAGTGTCATGGATACATACCATAATATCTGCTTCCTTTGTGGCATACCAAAGATTAGGATCCAGCCAGTACATCACTGCTTTTACCTGCTCAAAGTTAAGGAAGAGCACGAACACCAGGAACAGAAAATAGAGCACACTGAGACCTGCAAAAAGACTCAGCTTTCAAATCACACTCACTCACAAAACTCCTTGGGACAGAAGAGATTCCAAAAAGCTGCTTTCAAAGTGTTGCTCTGCACATGCCCAGTCTGCACAAATCAGTGTTCTACGTATGGTGGCTACATGCAAAAAAGCTTCAGAGTCACAAGTCAGCAGGTAATCTCTGAGCACTCAGCCCTTCATATCACCTGTGTCAAGTGATACATGCCCAAATGAACCCAATCAAACCAAAATCAGTCTAATTAGTTTAGACAGGAGCAGTACAAGGCTGTGATCAGGAAGCTCTTTAGTTATAGATACACAAGGATACCTCAGGGCTGGATTAGCTCTGTCCCTTTGCTTTAAGTATTCTTTCTCTCACTAATGCAGGTCCCTAAGCCTATATGCAGATTTCTACATAGCTATTAATTTAATAACTCTACCTGGTAATTCTGAGCTATGCTGACAATAAAGATTAGATATGAACTAACATGTGTTTTAGTTACTCTGGAACATTTGCTGTTTGAAGATTTTAGAGATTATAATGGTGGGAAAAAATAATAGTGAATTATGAAACACTGCTGCATTTGGGACTACTGTGT
>BSDF01000132.1:0-43004 GCA_027925045.1 Hypotaenidia okinawae
ATCAGATGCCCTTGGCTCTCGCTTGTTGCTGGCAGGATGAGGCTGGGAGAGCTGGAAGCTTTAATGGGGAGTGGGGGGCGAGAAGCTGCAGAGCCAAAACCAGAGGGATCCCGCTTGTGCTGCGGGGTGAGATTCAGCCACGGGTGAGAAAAGCCCCGCTCCGCTCGCGGGACGATCTTCGGGACGCATCCGGAATGTTTCTCTCCCTTACCCAGCCTTTCAAATGCAGCGTCGCCAGTCTCTGCCCTGGCCAGAAACCGAGCGGAAAGAAACACCGAGTGACCAACTGTTCCCGCTTGCGTTTTGGGAGGGTTCTATAGGGGTTGTGGTTTTTGGGGTTTGAGGTTTGGGGGGAAAGAGGGAAGTGCTCCGCAAGCCCGACCAGACATACACGATGGGGAAACGCCTTCTGCAGCGATGGGGATTTTAGCTTCCCAAGGGAAACAGCGTCACAGTGCTGACCTCGTCCCAGCTGGAGGGGTGTCCCTCTGCTCCCACGCAGCCTCTTCCTATACCCCCTCTTCCCCAGCACAGCGCAGGCAGCTCCCATGGCAGCCAGAGCCACCCAAATCCTGTTGGAGAGCGCTCCTTCGGGATGAGGCTGCGCTTGGTATGGAGTCTCGCTGCGATTGAACTGGGAGGGGGAGGATAAAAGACTACCCAGAAAGCTTCCCACACCCTGCCTCTCTTTGCCTTTGGCCAACAGCTCAAGGCTACAGGGGGACCAACTCCGGGCCGCAGCAGCAGCAGCAGCACAAGGCCACAGGAGGAGGAGGGGACCGGGGACCTGAGACACAGACCCTGAGAACCAGCTGCCTCTCCCCGAGCTCCGCCCACACCCTCCTTCCCTCTCACCAAGGAGGAGGGGGGCAGCGCAGCGGGGCTGGGCGGACCAGACCTGCCGGGACGACACGGATGGGATGGGGGTGTATAAGGGAGGCGGCGGCGGGTACCGCAGGGCGGGGGTGGGGGTACATCGTGTTCCGGGAGACGAGACCCGCAACCGCAGCACCGGGAGCCCGGCCGGGGCCGGGGAACCGCCGGGAGCCAGAGAGCGAGAGAGCGGAGAGGAAGAGGAGGGCCGCGCCGGGGGCCGGGCAGGAGGAAGCAGGGAAGGGGGGCCCGGCCCGTGCCCACCTTCCCCCCCGCCGCCGCAGGGAGCGGCAGTTCGAGCGAGTTGAAGCGAAATCGCCGCGCTGGGAGAAACTCACCCACATCTGGGAGCAGCCGCCGGCGCGGGGTCTCCCACACCCCCCCGCACGGGCGGCCGAGGGGAGACCCCCGGGCGGGGGGAGAGAGGGGCGGAGTTAATTATACACACCAGCCGCCCCCCCTTCTCTTTACGCTGAGAGATGCCCCCCCACCCCATGCCCTGTGCCCCGGCTCTGCACACGGGCCGCCCCTCACCTGCCCGGCTCCGGCCTGGGGGGCACCGGGCAGCGCGCACGCACCTCCCCTCCCCACCCCCCTTCTTCCTGGTACCTGCGGCAAATGGGGGGCTCTCTCCCCAGAAGTGGGAGGGTAAGGGGGGTCTGACACCCTCATCCCCCAGCCCCAAGCGGATATGGGGGGAGGATTAAAGGGTCTCCCTGCCACGTGGGATTTGTCAGGGGGAAGAGGGGGCAGGGCTCACCCCTTGCATCCTGCCCTGGGTCGATCCCGGCCGGTTCGGGTCCCGCTGTGTGAGAATTAACGGATTTATGGATTGAAGGCAGTGCTCACGCCGGGATGGAGACTCAAACCCACCCCGCGCCAGAACCCCCCTCCTCCTGCTGTCCCCCCTGCCCGGGGGCAGACACCCACGGGGCAGGCAGCCCCCAATTTCAAGGCCAGGATGGGAAAACACTCCTTTCCCACGGGGCTTCAGCTCTTTCCCAGCTGCCCCAGCGTGGGTCACTGCTCTGGGAGCAGGCGTAATCACAGTGAATCTCAGTGTCTCAGTCCCAGTCCTCCACGGGGTCACCAGCCTCCCCCCAGCAAACCTCTCCCCCCAGCGCAAATCTCTCCCTCGCTCGTCTCTGGGTCTCTGTCTCTCTCCATGGGCTGCGAGTGCTGGCAGGGGCTTGCTCCAAAGTGGGTCACAGCATCTCCTGTCTGTCCCCAGGAGACCTCCTCCCCCCTCTCCTTCCCTGCCCTTGATGTCTGCACAGCTCTTTTCATCTTCTCACGCCCTTCTCTGGGGGCAAAAAGCAGCTGCCTTTCTCCCAAATGTGATTCCCAGAGGCGCTGTGAGCATCGCTGATGGGCTCATCCCTGGTCAGCAACGACTCTGGCCTTGAGCTGCCTGGGGTTTGCTCTGTGGGGCCTGCAGAGGGATTTCGGTTGCTTCTTGCTGCAGCCCCCCCGCAGCCCCCCCTTCTCCACCAGAACCCAGCCACGGAAAACTAGCACAGTTCCCCCCCTCTGCAAAAAACATAAAGGCTATGGGTAATGAAAGACAGGTTTGACCCTTTAAAATGAGGATTTCAGCCTTCAAAATGAGGTGCTGGGCACTGACTAGACCTGGCGAGATGCTGCAAAGATGCTTTGGATCCTGCACCAAGAGGTTCCTCTCTGGCTCCCAGAAAGAAATGTTTCCTTGCAAATATAGGGCTCTGGGCACTGTGTGGAGGCTGAGAGCGCTAAAAGAGGGATCTGGGCCCTCCAAAGGAGAGCTTGGACCTTCAAAATCAGACAGTCAAGGACTTTCTCAGCTTCTTCGTATTTCTCTATTCAGGAGAAAGGAGAGGCGAAGCCAGGACAGGTGACCCAGATGGGCCAAAGAGAGTATTCCATGCCAATGACGTCCTGCCCAGGAGAACGGGGGGCTGTGGGGAGGAAGAAGAGGGGCGGTGGCGGGACGCGTGCTGCTTGGGGGGACGGTCGGTGGTAATTAAGACAATTACCACCCTGACCCGGTGGTAATTAAGACAAAGTTGTGATAAGTACTGTTGTTTAAGCAGTCTCCGATCACGATGCTGAGGTATTTATGTCTCCTGTCCTTGTCTTTTATGGTAACAGTCTATGATACAGTAATATTGAGGATCGTGAACTTGTGCTGGTACTGGTATGGGAGCTTGCTGCCCTGTCCATTCCTTGGACAGGGAGGGTTTAATAACGGCAGCTGGTATGGTGGGAGTTCTGCTTTCTTTTCCTTTGGGATAAATACAACAGCTCTGCTAGCAGTCTTTAAAAACTTTCAATATCCCTGGGATATTCTAACTAGCATTTTGCTGTTTGTAGGTTTGGTGCAGATGGTTCAGTTGTTGTCAAATATTAAGCAGAGGTTTATGAATACCACTCAAGAGTTTTCTGTGAGGCCAGATAATCATGAGTGGCAGGGCAAGTGGCAGAGCATGGGCAAGTACCTAGGCACTTTCTTACCTCCGGTGGTTTGGAGTTTCACTCCTGAGCAGTTACAGGACCCTGATAAAGTGACTGCATATCTGAAAAGGAATTGCTGTAAGTTTACCAGAGATACACACCTTACTGCACTGTGCTGGGCCCTGGCCACTATTTACCAAACACTGCTTGATAGCAGGCAGCACTGTCAGTACTGTCAGCACTGCCAGAGGGAAAGGAAGGAAAACAGACCAGCAGAGACTGCAGCTGCTGCAACCCCAATGACTGGCACTGCAGCTACTGTAACCACTGTGACTAGCACTGAGGCCACTGTGACTAGCACTGTGGCTACTGCAACTTGTCCAACCGATGCTGCAGCTACTGCAACCCCTACAGCAGATACTGCTGATAAAACAAAAAACCAACCCCCGCCAGTGTCTGTTGCTCCCGTACAAAAGAGGAAACACACAAAGAAATCAGTTCGTGTAGTGAAGGATGAGGATGAATCAGGGCCATCTGGAGCATGTCAGGATGAATCAGGGTCATCTCAAGCACCTCAGGATAGAGCAGGGCCATCTCAGGATGAGGCAGAACTAGAGGTTGTCACACGATCCCTGGATCCCTGACCCTGAGTGAGCTGCGTGAGGTTTGAAAAGATTTCAGCCGCCGCCCAGGTGAGCACATCATCACTTGGTTGCTCCGATGCTGGGATCAAGGGGCCGATAGTCTGGAATTAGATGGCAGAGAGGCCAAGCAGTTGGGATCCCTAGCTAGAGAAGGAGGCATTGACAAGGAAATTGGGAAAAAGCCAGAAACCCTCAGCCTCTGGAGGCGACTACTGTCAAGTGTGGAGGAAAGGTATCCCATAAAGGACTATATTACATGTCAGTCACCCAAGTGTAACAACATAGAGGCAGTTATCCAGTACCTGAGAGAATTAGCTGTACGGGAGATCATTTATTATGATCTGGGCAAATGGCACTCTGACCCTGATGAAGTTGTATGCACCCCAGATATGTGGCGTAAGGTTGTACGAAGTGCACCAGCAGGGCACACCAATTCATTAGCATCAATAGACTGGGATAATATGTATCCACCAACTGTAGGTGAAGTGTCCTGCCGACTCCGGAAATATCAGGACAATGTTTCCCAATCTGTGATCGCAGCGGTAGAGAAACTGGTCGAACGACTTGACAAAAATTTGTGCAACTCCCAACCCGTATGGGGCAATGTTGCAGCTACTGGGAGAAAGCGTCCATCATCCCAGAAGGGAGGATACAGAAGGTGCACACCACGAGACACGCTGCGACAGCAGCTGTGGTTTGAACTGTGTGACCATGGTGAGGACATGAGGAAGTGGCATAGGCAGCCCACCTCAGCCCTCCAGGCACGAGTAAATGAGCTGCGAGGTAAAAGAACACACACGCGATTTTGCCAGGAAGAAGGCTGCACCAGTGAGCAGCCAATACAATCAGCAACAATAGAGGAGCCCTGCCTCCAGCCAGGTGGAGGAGAGGGATAACCGTGCTTATTGGACTGTGTGGATCCGATGGCCTGGTACGTCAGACCCACAGGAGTACAAGGCTCTGGTGGATACTGGTGCCCAGTGTACTCTAATGCCATCGAATCATGTAGGGACAGAACCTGTCAGCATTTCTGGAGTGACAGGGGGGTCCCAACAATTGACTGTGTCAGAGGCTGAAGTGAGCTTAACTGGGAAGGACTGGGAGAAACACCCAATTGTGACTGGCCCAGAAGCTCCATGCATTCTAGGTATAGATTACCTCCGTAGAGGTTATTTTAAAGACCCGAAAGGGTACCGGTGGGCTTTTGGAATAGCTGCTTTGGAGACAGAAGGCACTGAGCAATTGCATGCCTTGCCTGGACTCTCAGATGATCCTTCTGTTGTGGGGTTGTTGAAGGTTGAAGAAGTTCGATGTGTACCTCAAAGGGATTTGATTTTAGGTGAGAATAGCCAATGTAATTAGTAAGGTAGAAATTGTATTATAATAAGTGCTAAATAACCCATTACTGTATATACATTATTACTATAATTGCTGTATGTTGTTGTGTGTTGTACCAATGGAGTTACAGCTGAATCATACACGTCAATGAAGGAAGACTGCCACGATGACAGGACCAAGACCTGCCACCATAAGAACTTTTTCCTCTTCCCCTTTGAAAATGAACACTTTTGATTCACAGACTATGACCATGGACCATGTCAGATGCATCGGTCGAGAGCCCGAGATGCAGCATGCAACGATCCAATGGCTCATACTGACACCATGAGAGACTGTTACAACGAATGGAGCCTGAAAATCATGGACTGAATCATTTACTCAACAAAACTCAGATGAATGGTCCATAGACTAAGGGAATAATACATATATGTGTGTCTGAAACATTGGTTGTACCCAAAAGAAATGTTTGGACCTGGTCATGACGTAAATGGTATGGAATAAGGGGTGGATAACTCCCAAACACAGCATTCCATCAGCTGCTACAAATGAAGTTAACTCTGTCCTGACTGAAACCAGGACACTCCTCCAGAGCAGACAGTCAGGGAAGGGAGGGTTCATGGAACTGTCTTTTGAAACCGGTTTCTGTTTGTCTTCTCACAGGGTGGATGTGTGATGCTGGGTGAAACTCGATTTCTATGAGTGTGAGACTGGCCAGCATGTCACAGCTCTCTGTGGTGGCCATGTGGCCCTGGGGACCTTGTCCACCAGCTGCAGCCCTCTCACCAACGCTGTGTTGTTGAATTCGCTGCTCTCCCAGGGCTCTCCCAGGGCTCAACATCTCCTCCCAGGGCAGCTGGTGTGTCCCGCTGGAGCCACAGGAGCTGCAGAGGATGAGGCTCCAGCTCACACAGGTCAGCTTCCAGCTTTTAGTGGTGAGGAGCTGCAGGTTGGTGGGATGGAGGCTGGATGTCAGGGTGTCCTGGGAGGATCCTGGCCTCTTCTTCCTCAGCCAAAGTGCCAGGATCTGGACCAGGGTGCAGAATGTCCCGGAGCTGCCCCCACAGAGCATCGAGGAGGCTGGAACAGGGGAATCACTGCAAGAGGCAGAGAGAGGATGAGTCCCACAAGCCCATGGCACATTGCCTCCTTCTCCGGATCATAGCCCGGCGCTCGTCCCCCACGTCACAGCTCTCTGTGGTGGCCACGTGGCCCTGGGGACCTTGTCCTCCAGCTGCATCCCTCTCACCAGCGCTGTGTTGTTGCAGGTGCTGCACTCCCAGGACTCAGCATCTTCTCCCACGGCAGAGCAGCGCTGGTGTGTCCCGCTGGAGCCACAGGAGCTGCAGAGCAGGAGTCTCCAGGGCCTGGGAACAACAGGATCTGCTGCCAACAAAGGCCCCCCCGGGCTGCGGGGTGCCAGCCCCAATGCTGCGCTGAGCCCCCCTCCCACCTAGTCCCCGGCAGCCTGGCAGCTGGGGCTGAGGTGCCAGCACGCACCCTGCGCCATGCCCGGCTCAGCATCCCAGGGCCCCTCCATCCCCGCCATCCCAAACGAGGAGATGAGGGCGCAGCTGGGGTTTTGGGGACCAGGGTCACCGTCACTCACCCGTTCTCCTCTGCCTGCTGCCGTCCTGCGGGACACAGGCACACTGCAGCATCACAGGAGCTGTGCCGCTGGTAGAGGTCATCGAAGGCTCCCTCCTCCTCCCAGGCAGCATCCCTGCGGGAGCCGGGGAGCGCTGGGTACCAAGGGTGTGGGGGTTCCCCCGCAGGCACCCGCAGAGGCAGGAGGGGATCGGCGAGGGCATCGTGGAAGGGGAAGGAGGGAGTGAGCAAGGGGGGTCGCACCAACCTGTCGGGGATTTTGATCCCCAGGCGAAACATTTCCCTCTGGAACTGCTCCATGTCCTGGCACAGAGGGCAGCGGAAATGGTGCAGTCCGGACCGCAGCGCCTGGCCCTTGGGGACAAACAGCATGAGCATCAGTTGGGGGTGGAGGGGCAGCCTGCTCGCCCTCCCCAGAGCTGGGGGCAGCATGATCACTGGGGGGATGGGGTCAGGGGCTGGGGGAGACGGCACCTACCTGGATGCAGCGGCGGTGGAACCAGGCGCTGGCACAGGCGGGGCAGACCAGCGTCTCGTAGCACGGCCGCCTCGACACTGCCTCCTGGCAGATGAGGCAGAGGGTCCCATCCTCCTGCACCACTCGCAGCCTCTGCACCGGCCGGTGCTTCCAGCAGAAGGACCTGTGGGGTGGAGTCAGTGGTTTGGCCCCAGCCCTCCCCTGCCCCGGCCCCAGCCGCATGGGACAGCGATACTCACTTGTACTCCCCGAAGAACTGGGAGATACAGCCCCTCTCACTGCCGCAGGGGAAGTGGAAAACACGGGAGCACCGGCGACGACAGCAGGTGACCGAGGCACCCCGCAGCCGACAGATGCAGCACCTCTGGGGACAACACGGAGGTGGCCAGTGTCAGTGCTGCAACCCCACAGGGATCCCCATCTGACTTGTTCCCAGCACAGCCCCGCTGTGTTTCTCTGTGCCACCTGACTGGTGACACCGTGCCACTGATAATGCCACCTCCTGTCCTCTCCAAAGCCCCACTGTCTGCAGGAAAGGGTCTCTGGGGATGGAGGAGGATCTGGGGCTTTGCTTGCAGGCAGCTGTTGCGGGGTCCCCGGGGGCTTGCAGGCCTGTGCAGCGCAGGACACGGGGCATGGGGACAACAGTGGGGAGCCAGTCCCCCCTCCTCACCTTTTTTGCCACCCGCTTCAGCTCCTGCTCAATGTCAGGAAACAGGAAGCCATAGAAGCCCTCTTCATCAGCTCCTCTCTGGCTCAGCCTGCTGGCGTGGTACTGCAAGTGGGGAACAGAGCGGGTGTGCCAGGCTGTCGGTGATGCAGGGCTGGGGACCAGGGCTTTTTGGGGAGCAAGGGCTGGCAAGCCCGTGGGACTCACCAGGCAGTTCTCGTGGATGTGGAGCCCATCCTGATGGCACATCTGCCCAACAACTTCAGGATCAGAGTCCGACCGCTGGCACAGCCCACACACTGCCAGGGGACAGCAGCAGAGTCACCTCCAGCACCGCATCAGGGTGCCAGTTTGGGCCAGTGTCGGGAACGGGATAGGGGAAGAATGCCAGAGCACCTTCACAAGGTGTGGGGTCTCTGCCTAGCCAGCCCAGCATCAGCGAAATCCCCTCTGGCCCGTGCCCGGGGGGATGCTCTGTGCTCACCTTCCTCCACGGGGTCCTGCCGCCGCCTTTTACATGGGGGAGGCTCAGCAGAGGGTCCTGCCTCCTCTTCTGGCAGTGCTCTGCGATGCTGTGCGGGGGGAAAGGAATCTCCCATCTTGGGAACCTGTGATCACCAGGGCCTGCAGTGGAGCCGATGCCCTGGTGTGGGGATGTTGGTGCAGCTGAAGACCGCCTTGATCCTCCAGCGTCTGTGGCAAACACGCCACTGAGCAGGGGCGCTGGCACGGGGCTACACAGTTTGGGCTCCTTATGACGCGGCGCCACGTGCGCGTAGTAGTGTCCAGGGGCGGGTCCCCAGCAAGCCCCAATCACAGCCCAGGGGGTTGCTGGGCATGGGCCTGTTGTGCGCCGTGTCATAATGACCCCTGACTGTACAGGCCCGTGCCCTGGATGCTGGAGGATCAGGCGGGGAGCAGCTCCATGGTTCTTCTTTGTACTCAGCACTGGACAGAATGAAACAAGATTTCATGCATCCAAACATCTGTCTGTGCACATGTCTTTTGAGTGGGGGCAGATCCTGCTGCCAGCTTTCCTGCCTGGGTGTTAAACCGCACCTGTAATTGCTGGGGTCAGTAAGGACAGAGCCGGGAAGAGCCAAAGCCCCAGCCATGAAGCCCTGTGAGGGGGCCTGGGGTGTGCACAGGGCCAAACCATGTCCGTACGGGCTTTGGAGAGCTGTCAGTGAGAGAGGCAGACGTGGGCTGTGAGGAGGGGGCTTCCCACGGTCCTTGTCAGCCATCCAGTTGAGTGGAGAACCCTCATCCAAATCCCATCAGAGCTGCCCTTCAGGGATGTCTGGTGAGGCCTCGCTGATAACCCACGCTGCTGGGATGCCATGAGGAGATGGGATGGCCACTGGTACCATGATGGCCACTGTGAAGGGCACAGCCACGATAGGCAGCAAGCAATGGATCTCAGGATGGGCTGGGGTGAGCCCAGCCACCAGCAAGTCGTTCACCCTGGTGCCAAATTGCAAGAGAGGCATCCCAGCCAGTCTGAGGATGGGTGGGTTTTTAGAATAAGCTGCCGAGGCCCACACCACAGATGGGGCCCGAAGCAAGAGGGGTGCCGGGCACTGCAGCCCCTATGCCGAAGGAGCAGCAGCCCCAGGGACCCCATGCCTGAGGGGGCCTGAATCCAGATGGGTGGCAGCTGCCAGGGCCCTCAGGCCAAAGGTGTCCCAAAGCCAGAAGGACGGCAGCTGCCGGGGCCACCACGCCAGAAGGGGCCCGAAGCCAGAGGGGCGGCTGCTGCTGGAACCCCTATGCCAGAAGAAGCCCCTACACCAGAGGGGGCCTGAGGCCAGAGGCACAGCAGCTGCAGGTACCCCCGTGCCAGACGGGCTGCAGCCTCAGGGACCCAAAGTCAGGGGGGCCTGATTCCAGGGGGCGACAGCAGCCTCGGCCCCCACTCCAAAGGGGACCCCAATGACAGAGGGGCAGCAGCTGCCAAGGTCCCCATGCCAGATGGAGCCTGAAGTCAGAGGGGCAGCAGTCACCAGGGTCCCCATGGCAGAAGGGGCCCGAAGACAGTGGGGCAGCAGCCACCAGGATCAGAACGCCAGAGTGGGCCTGAAGCCAGAGGGGGCCTGAAGACAATGGGGCTGCACCCACTGGTGCCCCCACACCAGAGGAACTCCCCACGCCAGAGGTGGCCCCAAGCCAGAGGGCATCCTAACCTGGCTTCTCCCCGACTCTGGCGTGATGGCCCCATTGGCTGACGCCCCTCTGGCTTTGGGCCCTCTCTGGCTTTAGGGCCCTGAGGCTGCCAACCCTGTGGCATGGGGGCCCTTCAGCTGCCACCCCTACGGCTTCAGGCCCCCTCTAGTGTGGGGGACCTGGAAGATGCCGCCCTTCTGGCATGGGGGCCCAGCGGTTGGCACCCCTCTGACTTCGGGCCCCCTCTTGCATGGGCGCCCCGGTGGCTGATGCCTCTCTGGCTTGGGACCCCCTCATGCGCATGGGGAGCAGGGGCTGCCGCCCCTCTGGATGTGGACTCTCTCTGGAGTGGGGGCCCTGGCAGCTGCTTCCCCTCTGGCTTCAGTCCCTTTCTGGCATGGGGGTCCAGGTGGCTGCCGCCCCTCTGTCTTCGGACCCCCTCTGATGTGGGGGCCCTGGCAGCTGCTGCCCCTCTGGCTTCAGCCTTCCTGTGTTGTGTGGGCCGCAGCGGCTGGTGCCCCTCTGGCTTCGGGTCCCCTCTGACTTTGGGGCCCTGAGGCTGCCGCCCCTCTGGCTTTGGGCCCACTTCTGGCATGGGGGCTTCCTCTGGTGTGGGGGCCCCGGTGACTGCCACCCTTCTGGTTTTGGGTCCCTTCTGGTGTGGGGGCCCCAGCGGCTGCTGCCCCTCTGGCTTCGAGCCCCTCTAGCATTTGGGTCCTGGTGGCTGACGCCCCTCCGTCTTCGGGCCCCGTATGGTGTGGGGGTCCCGGAGGATGCTGCTCTTCTGGCATGGGAGCCCCGGCAGTTGCCACCCCTCTGGCTTCGGGCCCCCTCTGGTGTGGCCCCACATCCCTCAGTTCCACCCTTTGCCATTCTGAACCCCATGGTAATGAATTTCTAACATTTCCCTTCCCCCCCATCTTCCCCCAGCGAATTCAGGGGGCACAAACAATACAGAACGACTCTTCCCCACCTCGGGGAAGCCAGTGATGCCGATGTTCAATGTTCGAGGCGAAGAGCAGCAGCGACAGCGATCACTGAGTCAGCCCAGGGGCTGAGCAGGACATTGGGCTGTGCAGAGGGGATCCCGAGATCAGGACACCCCGTGTAGATCCCTCCACCTGTGGCAAAAACCCAGAAGCTGGCCCAAGCTCGCCCTCCCCCTGACATCATGTGCCCCAACCCCCAGCTCCCCCCAGCCGTAAAAGGGGTCCCGTTGCTGCTGTTGCAGTTTTGCATAGTTGGCTTCTGAGAGAGAGAGAGAGAGAGAGAGAGAGAGGGCCAGGGGCAGCAGAAAATGGCTGCTGGAATCTTCCGCAGGCCTGCTGACAGCACCTCTGAGAATCACATAGAGGAGACAAAGACTCCACCAGAACACAGAGAGCCAGGGAGGCTGCAATTCTGGCCCGTTCAGGGCATTGGGATGTCTATTGGCATATAAATGTGAGCAGTTGACAGACACACAAGGCCGGGAAGGCTGGGGGAGGAGGCGCCCAGGTACCCGGGATGCCCCTGCAGCCCGAGCTGAAGCACGGGGAGTAGCCGGAGGAAAGGAGCCATGGAGGAGGCAGAGACGGATGAGAAGGCTATGAGGAGTAATACGAGGCAGAATGCAGGTAGAAAAAGGAAGATGAGGACGAGGATGTGAAGGAGGAAGAGGGGGACGAGGAGGAAGAAGTTTCCTAGAAGGAATCCGTGAAGGATTATGAGGAAAAGGTTGAGTTGGAATACGAGGAAGAATAAAAGAAGAAATAGAAGAAGATATTCGAGGTGGTGGAGCAATGTCGGAATGAAAATGAGGTGGAGAAGGAAGAACACAAGGCGAAATAGGAGAAGGAATGTGAGGAGGAGGGGGATTTGGAGTCGGACAAGGAGGATATGAGGAGGAATGTGAGGAAGAATGCAGGTAGCAGGAGGAAGACGGGGACGAGGATGTGAAGGAGGAAAAACGGGACGAGGAGGAAGGAGATTCCTAGAAGGAACCCGTGAAGGATTATGAGGAAAAGGTTGAGTTGGAATACGAGGAAGAATAAAAGAAGAAATACAAGAGGGTATTCGAGGTGGTGGAAGAATTTAGGAATGAAAACGAGGTGGAGAAAGAAAATACAAGGAAGAATAGGAGAAGGAAAGTGAAGAGGCGGCGGAGGAGGAGGAAGCCGAGGACGACGTGGAGGAGGAGGTGGTGGAGGAGAATATGAGGAGGAACAGGAGGAGGAATGCAGGGAGAAGGAGGAAGACGAGAACGAGGGGTGAAGGAAATACAGGGGAATGAGGAGGAAGAAGATTGCTGGAAGGAATACAGGAAGGAATATGAGGAAAAGGTTGAGGAGCAATACGAGGAGGAAAAGAAGGAGGAACAGAAGAAGGTATACGAGGTGTTGGAGGAATGCAAGAATGAGTACGAGGAGGAGAAGGAAGAATTTTAGGAGGAAGAAGGGAATGCATACAAGATGGAATACGAGGAAGAATTGGAGAAGGAATGTGAGGAGGAGGCGGAGGAGGTGGAGGAGGCGGTGGAGGAGGAGGTGGTGGAGGAGGAAGCGGTGGAGGACAGTATGAGGAGGAATACGAGGAAGAATGCAGGTAGAAGGAAGAAGACGAGGACAAGGATGTGAAGGAAAAACAGGGGAATGCGGAGGAAGAAGAATGTTCCTAGAAGGAATACGGGAAGGAATATGAGGAAAAGGTTTAGTTGCAATATGAAGTAGAAAAGAAGAAGAAACACAAGAATTTATACGAGGTGGTGGAGGAATGCAAGAATGAATCCGAGGAGGAGAAGGAAGAACACAAGGAGGAATAGGAGAAGGAATGTGAAGAGGAGGCAGAGAAGGAGGTGGTGGAGGAGGATATGAGGAGGAATACTAAGAAGAATGCAGGTAGAAGGAACAAGACGAGGACTACAATGTGAAGGAGGAAGAGGAGGACGAGTAGGAAGAAGATTCCTAGAAGGAATACGGTAAGGGATATGAGGAAATGTTCCCGAGGAATACGAGGAGGAATAGAAGAAGGAACTCAAGAAGGCATACGAGGTGGTATACACAAGCAATTTTAGAAGGAGATGATGGAAAAAAAAAAAGAATGAGAAGAGGAGAAGGAGGAATATGAGGAAGAGGAGGAGGAAGACAAATACGAGGAGGAATATGAGGATGAATATGAGGAAGAGGAGAAGGAGTACAAGAAGGATTATGAGGAGTAGGAGGATGAGGAGAATTATAAGTAATAGTAGAAGGAATACCAGTAGCAACACTTAATCAAGAACACTTAATTTGCAAAAAAAACCTGTACTTGGAAAGAGAAATCTCATAGCTGTACCTTCTCTTGGTTCCCAACGTTGAGATGGCTCCAACAGATGTTTGTAGGCATTATCATGTCTTTGGCCGCTGGCAGAACAGTCTGGGTCATGTTCAGCAGCTTTTAAGGCTCTGTTGGAATTCAGCTCAGAGCTAGAGGGAAGGGAAAAACCCTGATCATCAGGTGGAAGCCGGGAAATACTTTGCTCAGACCATCAAGACAGACAGCACACGGCCAGATTTGCACAAGAATTGACCAGCACAAAGAAAAGGGGTTAGAAAAGACTGGTGAACTTACTGGGGACCGAGGGCCTGAAGCTCTGGGGCTTCCAACTCCAGAGGAGGCCAAGATGGCTCCGGCAGGGCCTTGTGGCCCAGACTCTGGCAGATACCAAAAGCCCCGGCTGGGCGGGGGAGCGCGGCTGCAGGGAGAGGGGCTGCCGGGGGTGGGGAGAGGCTGGCGGGGCAAGGCCACCCCCCTCCTCTGGGAAATGGAAGAGCCGCCCGGGAAAGGAGGCATGTTGTGCTGCTGGGAGGGGAGCTTTGTGAAACCCAGAGCAGCAGCAGCAAAGCCCAGGCAGAGGCTCCGGTAGACATGTCGCTCTGGGTGCTGCCTGGCGGGGAGGGGAGGGAAGGTGCAGACAGACAGGCCCCTGCACTGCTGGAGGCCCCCAGGGTGGGACAACCCTTTGTACAGGAACCTTGTGGCTCCTGTGGTCAGGAAAAGTGCTGTACTCCGACTGCAGGCTGCTGCCTCAGCCATCCGGAGGGGATCAAAGCTTGCTGGGTTGTTACTAAAGTTGTCTTCCATCCACCCCCATGGGAGTCCGTGCCTTTCAATACGCCACCCCAGAGAACACGGCACCGGGTGAAAACGGGGGAATATTGGGGAAGATCCCTGGGAAACAGGGGAATGCTTTTCCTAGTTCAGGGTTTCAGCCGTGCAGGCACAGTTACAAGCTCTGCATCTCTTCAAGGCTGCCAATTGCCACTGATTACTATTTCCAGCCTTGAAGAGCTGCACAGCTCTCCCCATTTCCTGGGTTAGATCACACTCTACTTCAAGTGCCTGGAAACAAAGGCAGCGGTAGTGAGGTTCAAGCATCACTTTTCTGACAGGGAGAGAAGCAGGAAGAAGGATCACTATGAACAATCTTGACTAATCCAACACTTTGCTGCAATTTCTATCTTCTTTTGTTGGATAGGACACAAAATACAGAAAGTCACAGAATGATCAAATTGCAGCAAATCTCTACCTTTACACGACCCACTTAATACATGCCATTCATAGGAGTCCTATTTTATAACACAGAGAATACATGTACACTAGATTTTCAAAGCTCCTGCTCCTTCACTTCTACAGAAAATCCCCCATGAAGATGAAAAATGTCTAGAGACTGCTGGAGATAATGACACGTAAGGAGATAGAAGCAGCAAAAAAATACTCCATGGCTATTTCCAGCCTTCAAGAGATGCACAGTGTGGAGATTACACGGTTGGCAATAATTGTTCAGAAATAGGAGAAGCAGTGAGGAAAGGGGAAAATTCACAGAACTCCCAGGATATTCCTACCTATTCAATGAGCAGCAAGCTGCAGATGCGTTGTTTTAGATGTTGCATTTCAGGGGTTAGATATAAACATGTGTTGGCATTCGGTAACAAATGCATGTGTGTGTCCAACTGTTTGATATCACTCAGAACAAACCTATGGTTCTGACATAAAAGCGATGGATATAAAACACACTGTCCCATCCCTCAGGACAACACCACTATTGACAAGCCGGAACAATCACTTGAGTGATGCAGTAAATACACAGCAGCTTCTTTTCAGTGTCATGATCATCAGCTGCCTAAGTACAGAGGTGACATATGATTGGGCAGGACTGAGCTATCAGGACAGCTCAAACTGGTTATCACACTCAGAACAGGGTTTAGAAAGGAAAGCAAATGTGTTGCAGCTTTGCATAGTTGGCTTCTGAGAGAGAGGGCCAGGGGCTGCAGAAAATGGCTGCTGGAATCTTCGGCAGGCCTGCTGATAGCGCCTCTGAGAATCACATAGAGGAGACAAAGACTCCACCAGAACACAGAGAGCCAGGGAGGCTGCAATTCTGGCCCGTTCAGGGCATTGGGATGTCTATTGGCATATAAATGTGAGCAGCTGACAGACACACAAGGCCGGGAAGGCTGGGGGAGGAGGCGCCCAGGTACCCGGGATGCCCCTGCAGCCCGAGCTGGAGCCCGGGGAGTAGCCGGAGGAAAGGAGCCATGGAGGAGGCAGAGACCCGACCTGCCCGTGGAGAGGCTCCACGCTGGATGGAGCCGGGGGAGACATAGAGAAGATGCCGTGACTGACGTTGGGATGAGCCCCTGCCAGCACAAGCGACCTCCAGAGATGAGCCAGACAGGTTTGCTGGAGGAGGCATCATAGCCCCGTGGAGGACTGGGCCTGAGAGACACTGGGATTGATTGCTGCCTGCCAGAGCAGAGATGAAGCCCGGTGGGAAGAGATTTGCCTTGGAGAAAGTTCCTGGAGTATAATAATCATTGTGTAAAGAATTTGTGTAAAGAACCAGCAGATAAGGAGGAGGAGAAGGTCCCCCCCTTACTCCTTGTATCTTTGTTACATCCTCTGTTTACCTTTGTACTGCCATGGGCCTGGGAGGGACAGTTTAAGATATTTGCATGTACTGAATGAAAGAGAAAAAAGAAAGGAATAGAGAAGGTGCCCCAAGTCTGCAGAGCCAGCCTGACTTTGTTAGCAAGACAAAAGCTAGTGCTCACCTAAAGGATGTCTTGGGGGGGTCACCTGGCTGGCACTCAAACATGTCAGTTTAAGCTGGCGGGCGGTGCTATCCCTGTAAAAATATATAAGCCAGGGACTGGAACTGTACGGCGCCGTTGGTGGAGCAGGAGTCTCCCCGGCCGCCCAGCGCTGTTTTGCCTGTTTATCGCTTGCTCAAATCAATTCGATTTGGAAACTCTAAATGAGAGTGAACAATTTGTTACCGTCGTTTATAACATGGAGGACTGGCTCTTATGGGTGAGATCCTAGGGTGCAGCAGGGGGAGGGGTTGTGGAATGGATGCCCACATCCCGGCCGAGAAGGAAACCATCTGGCAAGGGACTGATTTTAGATATTTACGATTATTTATTTAGGATATCTCCGATTCCCTGATTTTAGATATTTATTCCCTGAGAATCTGGTACTTCTTACTCCTAGTTGTAGACTTTTGTACCAAACGGATTTTTGTTCTTCTCTAGCCAAGCTATGCCTGCTCTGGAGGCTCTGTGCTCACCAAGAAGGAACAGAAATGCCTGAAAACAATCATCCTGCATAAATGGGTTTTTTTCATATCTAATACTCCTGTGCAAAAAAGACCCAAACCAGGTCAAACCCTCCTTCACTATAAAACCATCAATACACAAGGTATTTGGTAATAGATTTTATTTCATCACACTTTTTTCCCCCAATGTTTTCTTCTCCAGTTCCCTCAACTCTGTAACATCTTCCTCACCAGGTCTGAACAAAATCTCCATTCGTGAATACCGTTGTTACAGCGATGAGCGTCCAGCGTCAGGACGCCTCTTGCACTGAATTCAACATTTCCTCAGCTTCTAACCTCAGTTTGACCTGAGAAAGTACAGCTTCAAGAAAGAGAGACTGTAGGATGCATGCTGTAGGAGATGCAGAGCCTCACACAGAAGCTGCTTTCAAACACAGGCTGTTGCCGTATCTGCTACACAGAAACCAGATTTTCAGTGCTACAGAACTTAACATTTCTTTTTCCCTTTTTAAGGTGATTTTGATTTGGTCATTAAGATTTGCCAAAGGAAAAAAAAAATACAAGGATTATCACTGGAATCAATAATTGTTTTTAAAAATGAACCATTTACTGAACGTGGATACGAGAGTCAAATTAGCAATTGTTGGAATAGAAGGAATGCCATTCATAGATGAACAGAGTGTATCATTTCCTAGGGCTGGGCCTTACCCTGTACCCTGCCTCTAGAGATCACAAAGGCTTTAGTGCAGCTATGGCAGAACGCTGCTTCCCTCCTGACAAGGAGCCATCAACTACGGACTTAGAGTAGTTTGGCTTCTTTTCCAAGATCTGTAACTCCAGAGCCTCACATCTGAACTTCAATAACCTAATATAACGGGAACCTTGGCGAGTGACAAAGGTTTTCATGCTCTTCCAAGCCGTTAGAGCCAGTTTGCAGTGTTCTGTGCTACCCAGCTCTGGAAAGGAGAATTGGAGTATTTGGTATCTGGAGAGTGGTGAGAGACCCAGCTGTGCATCTGCATAAAGCAGGTTGGAATTTTCATTTTTACTGGAGCGAAAAAACTCTGCAGATCTTCTCACCCAAAGAAAACAGTTTCCAGTGTGAAGAGATGCCAAAGCCCCGGATAAAGGAGAGGCAAAGGACAGCCTGTTCTGCAGGAGAAGGGACGGGCTATTGCCTGGCCAGGCTCCCCTCATTTACTCTGAGAAGAAGGTGGAGGGTGGGAATAGAGGGAACCAAGAGGTAACACCAGCATTATCTAACCAGGAAGAAGACTCAACAGCAGAGGAAATGTCAAAAGCTTCTGCTGTTCAAGCTCTTCAGCAACTACTTGAAGATTCATTGATCTAAGCTAAAAATGACCAAATCACCAGCTGAGGATCTCACTCCACTGCTGCACCCGCTGCTCACTGTCATAACAGCATTCCAGGCTACATTCTGAAAAGCAAATGGAAATAGAGTGTATCCCAGTGCAATCTGAATCAAGTTTTATCAAAGACAATTGCAATGCTCCAGGAACCTACCTTAAATAATTTGTAACGATTTAAAGAGTGTCAACATGCTTCAGAGTCGATCTAATCAATACTTTTCTGTGTCAATAAACATTACAGAGCAAATACTAAACCACAGATTATTCAGATTACACATGGCCCACCACATACTCACTAGTAAAACTAACTATGCACTAAATCATCTCCTAACTTCCTCACACTGCCCAGCACATCTGGTCACATTGCAGAAATGATGGAATAATTAAACTTTAACAGTTCAAAGATGGGAAATACAGCTTTGGGTTCAACAGGAAAATCCTCTGAAAGAAGCCAAAGCCCAGAGTTTCCTACCAAAGGAAATCACAAAGTTCAATGACCAAATGGATTCCAGCAAAACTCTGGGGCAAAACAATTCCACATCAGAAAGCACAAACAGAGCTGAGGAGCCAGCGATCCATAAGGCAGCCACATCCTACATGGACGGATCCTGGCTCTAACAACACCCAGAGCCAGCCCTCAGGGAACACAGGGGCAGCAAAGCCCCTCAAGGCGAATGCTCCTTGGATCCAGCTCAGGGGGAGAACTCATTGAACTACCGCGTCTCTACAGAACCCATTTGCAAGAAGCAACAGAAGGGATATCCTGAAACATGGGAAGGACCATCCAAATCTCTCTGTGTAACCACCAGATATAAGGAGATGGAGGATGAAAAGGAACAGACCCTTGTACATCTCAGTCTTGACACCTTCCACTCCACTCAGCAAACATGAACCTGCCATCATCTCCTGTGTTTCCTATCCAGACTTTGTAGTGGGAAGCTCAAAGAAGGAATTCTCCAAGTGCTGGCTGGCGGCACAAATGTGGACTTGGAAGGTTTACCTGGAATTCCTGATTGGAGAGGGGGCAATAGAGAGAAATACAAAAGGAAAACAGGGGTCCATGCAGTGACCAACATTTCACACAGCAAAAAATGCCCAAAAAACCCCGTAATCTAATATGTGAGACGTCAACTGGTGTCACTCTAGAAATGCCATTCTAAGGGATTTGCCACCGGTGTCATCTCACCCATATCCCAAAGTTGCTGGCTGGGTATCAGGAACATTACAAAGCTGGATCAGTACTGGTATCTGCTAAGCAGATTAGGTTTCCCAAAAAAGGAATCAGGGTTATAGACACTGCAGGGACAGGGCTAATTAACAGCCTGTTGAAATCATTCCCCTGTCAGTATTGTCCCTAAGAGGGGAACATGAAGGCAGAGTCAGTTCATTCTGCAAACACGCCAACCCCCATTTCCCCAGCACACCACAAAGCCAGAAAAAGAGATGTCTGCCCTTTTTCAGAACCCAGAGTGCTGTCTCAAGCCCCAAACCGGGAAACCAGGAACAGATTTGCCTCCCAGCATCCCAAGTGCAGATTATGACAAGCAGGACGGCTGCCACGCTGGGCAGCAGAACGCCTGATCCTCCCTGACAGCCCAGCAGGCACCAGTGCTGAGCAGAGATCAAAGACTGACAGGGAAATAGATTCCTACTGCCAGGAAAGGAAGGTCACTCCTAAGCAAAGTCCTACATGGGGATGTGGGCCGCAGGACTGACTGGTGGGGAGCAGAGGAACACCGACCCCAGTGCCCAGGAACACAGGATTTAAAAGCTCTGCAAAGTTCTTCAATGCCAAAGAATTTGTCAACCATCAGGTAAGAGCATCTCTGGAGCACTCTGCCATCCTGCTTTACTGATGCAAGAGTAAATGATCCAGCTTTATAATGTTCCTGCATTACTTCACCAGTTGCAGTCAGGTGCTACTTAACGACCCTTCCAAAGGAAGCTGGTATGGAGGGAAAAGAACAGAAATCATTAAAATCTCTAAGGCAGCACCTGGAATAAATCCCCAGGAACACGCTCCCAAGGGCTGACTCCCTGGGGCAGAGCAGGCAAACTCCCTGTCTTCAGCTGGCCAGTCTGACCAGGAAACACACAGGACAGCACTCCTGAGATCCCTGGGGGGCTCCGGCTGGTCTCCACCTGTCACTCCAGCCCTCCCCTTAGACTGGCAGGAGAGCAAGCCACGGCTCAGGCAGCAATCCAGCAGTGGGGTTCATGGCAGCGCCAGGACGTGCCTGCTGTTGTACCTGAATCATTTCATTTCTCTGGAGTTCCTAGCAATGCCTGCATCAGACCTGTCACCCTGCTGGGGCTGGGGGAATCTCAAATCCTTCCAAAAAAGCAACAAATTCAAACTCACAGAGGGTGACAGATGCGCTTCGGGCTGGGAACGCCACTTCTAGGCAGCAGAAGGGAGCCGCTTTCCTCCTCCCTGCCCCATGTCTGACAAGCGTTGGGAGAGTGGGATGAGGAGACAAGGACATCTGGGGAACGGGAGAAGAATTCCTGGACCCTGGATCTATCCCCAACCCCTGACCTCGTCCGTGTTCCCTATTGCTGGAATAAAGAAGTACCTGCTTATCTGCTCTGTGTAGACAGGTTCTTGGCGACTGCAACTGCTGATGCGGTGGCATCAGAGGAGCTGGTAATGGTCTGCAAAGGCTCCCTCCTCCTCCCAAGCAGGATGCCTGGGGTAGCCTGGGAGCACTGGGTACCAAGGGTGCAGGGGATACCCCACTGGCACACAGGGAGGCAGGAAGGGACTGGCAGGGACATCAGCAGGGACATGATGGAGGAGGAGGGAGGGAAGGAGGGGGGAGAGCATCACCTTGTGGGGGATTCTGATTCCCAAGTGCCAGCCAAGCATCAGCAAAATCCCCTCTGGCAGATGCCTGGGGGGATGCTCTGAGCTCACCTTCCTCCATGGGGACCTGACCCTGCCTTTCAGAGTGGTGAGGGGCTGGACCAAGCTGCCCAGAGAGGGGGTGGGTGCCCAATCTCTGGGGGTTTTGAAGGCCAGGTTGGATGGGGCCCTGGGCAACCTTGTGTAGCTCCAGGCCTGGAGGATGGTGGCCCTGCCTGTGGCAGGGGGTTGGAGCTCTGTGACCCTTGGGGTCCCTTCCAACCCATGCCATTCTGTGATTCTATGACTCCCTCTCTCCTCAGGTCTCTCTCCCGCTCCCTGCCCTTCTCCATTTCCTGTCCATCCTTTCCGCTCCCTTCTGCCTCTTCTCTCTCCAGGTCCCCCCGTCCTGCTCCTTGGCCTGGCCTGTGTCACCCCATCCCTCTCCCAACTCCCGGCCCTGCTGCTCCTCTGGGCTGCTGCTTTCGTTGGGCACCCGCCCTCCCCTGCCCCTCCGCCTCCTTTCTGATCTCTGCCTCTGCTGCCATCTCTCCCAGCTTCTCCCTCCCTCCCTCTGCTCCCTGCCCCTCTAACCACCCTCCCTCTGACCTTCTGCTGTCCCTCTGTCCCTCTTGGGCCGAGGCAGCCCCAGGAGGCAGCCATGGGGCCTGTGGGGGCAGGGCCGGCCCTGGGGACGGTGTCCCCACATGGAGCCTTGGCAGGAATGAGTATCCTGGGCACGGACAGAGCTGTAGGCCCGAGGCTGCCGGGCGGCCATGGCGGTTCCCGGGGCATGATGGGAGCTGTAGGCCCGAGGCCCAAGGCTGCCGGGCGGCCATGGTGGTTCCCGGGGCATGATGGGAGCTGTAGGCCCGAGGCCCAAGGCTGCCGGGCGGCCATGGCGGTTCCCGGGGCATGATGGGAGCTGTAGGCCCGAGGCCCAAGGCTGCCGGGCGGCCTGGACAGGCCCAGACTCTGCTCCAGCTGCGGCCAAGCTGGGGTGAGACCCGGGGTCCCCGTGAGGCGCGGGGGGTTCCCGTGAGGCCTGCTCACTGCACAGGGATGTGGGGGGAGCTCCTCTCATGGGCAGATCCAGGCAGCCGGGGGAGATTGCTGTCGGGAGCTGCCTGACAGATCCAGGCTGCTGCCGGGCAGGGGCAGAGCTGAAGCCCCTTGGCCAGGGGTTTCAGGCCCAGTCAGCCCGGCCGGGGGCTGGCAGGCAGAAGCCAGCGCTTCCCTGCAGCCCTTGCTCTGAGGGCCATGGAAATGAGCATGGGAAGTGTTTGTGAGACAGGCATCAGCCTGGCTCCTTTGGCTCTGCTGCCTCACAGCGGGAATGCAGCAAACCCCTGAGATGTGGGCCACAAAGATGATTAGAGGGCTGCAGCACCTCCCCTATGAAGAGAGGCTGAGGGAGCTGGGCTGGGTGTCCCATCCCTGGAGGTGTTCAAGGCCAGGTTGGATGGGGCCCTGGGCAACCTTGTGCAGCTCCAGGCCTGGGGGTTGGTGGCCCTGCCTGTGTCAGGGGGTTGGAGCTCTGTGATCCTTGGGGTCCCTTCCAACCCAGACCAGGCTGGGACTCTATGATTCTAAAATGCCTCAGAAGTTCCTGATACGCAATGACTCTGGGAGTGGTTCATTCTGAGTGTACCTGGTGTGGGAGAGCAGCTCCTCAAGCCTTCTGACCTACTGAACTAGGAGAGAAGCAGCAGTGTGAGGTAAAGCTCCTCATGCTGCAGTAATTGCTAATGGTATGTAGTCATGTAAGTCAGACTAGAATGCAAACAAAGACACGGCCTGCCAAAGAATTGGGAGAGCTGTCTGTGCTTCCCAGAGGGAGCAGACAAGCTGTGGGGAGCTGTTTGCAGGCTCAGACCTTGTGCCTGTTCTGTGTTCGAAACCCTCTAGAGAGGAAAGAGAAAACCTGCTGTTGTGGTTTCACAGCAAGAAAAAAAAACAACTGAGGACCACGTGTTCAACCCTCCTCCGGAGAAAAGAAAAACACAGGTTGGGACAAGGGTAATTTTACTAAAATATAACAGGGATAACAATAAACAATACAACCTTTGCCGGGATGAACAGCTCAGATCGCGCGCGTTTCCCGGACCGGACCGCGTGCCGACTCGCAGCCGCTACAAAAGCTCCGCGCCAAGCCGCGTCGAGCCCCGCCGCGAGCACACAGACCTGAGTCGGAAGCGCGAACCCGGCCGCAGCTGCCCGCGTCCTGAACCGCTCGCCAAAACTCAAAACGCCCCCTGCTTTCATACTCGGCATGACAAAATTGGCATGGAATGATCCTATTGGCTAAGTCACCTGTCCCGAGCCCATCATGTTAACCCCTTCCTGAAACCAGGACACCTGCTTTTATTTTTCTTTAAATACAGGTGTATTTCTTTGTATTTCTTCTTGTCAGGTGGTGTCTGTGGTCAGTGTAGAAGCCCCCGACTCACCTGTGCCAAAATGAAGGTGTTCAGGGGTTATTTACTGCATGAAATCGCCTTAGGAGCAGCTCACACTGATGCCCAGTGGAGAGTGGAATGTCGTGGCTGGCATGACTGGTAATGTGCCTGTTCTCTTCTTGACTAGGGATGCATTTAGGAAGCCAAATCCAGGGCACAGGTTGTGCCCCACTGCCACCCAAGCTATGAAAGCCCAGACATCTGCTGTTACAAGCTGTTTGCTTCAGCTGGAACATGGGGAAAAGGGAAGCAATGCCCCAGCATAAGGTCAGGCTGGCAGGGGTGGTGTTTTCAGTCTGGCTTTATTCATCATTCCTCCAGGGTTTTTGGTTGGGTAATAAACTAGATGCTGTACCTGTGCAGCCTGTCCTAGGGAATGTGCTTTGGGGGTTGGGCTTGCTGGTCTCCAGAGATCCCTCCCAACACCTACAGTTCAGTGAATCTGTGAATGAATTTCCTTGCCTTGGTTTTGCTCTGATGTCAAGTGCTGAGGGATGTATCTCTGTCCTGATCCCCACCCTGGAGCCTTTTGTTCTGTCTTCTCTCCTCTGTACAGCTGAGGAGGGGAGTGATGGAGCTGCTTTGGTGGGCACCTGGCCTCCAGCCAGGGTCAACCCACCACACCTTTATACCCTGCTTCCTTCCTTGGGGAATCATTTTCATATGATTTGGTGGAGAGTTGAGTACCACAGACGCATATGTTTAGACTTTAATGCTTTTTGCTCATTATCATCATTAGGGGTATCAACTTTCACATTCATTTCATGGTTTCTGAAGCCAAAGGTCTCACTCTGGGCATTTGGCTTTCAAGAGTCTGATCAGTAACCATTGATCTGTTTATTCTGCCTTCTCTGAGCACAACAGGGACATCTTGCAGTTCTGGGCTCCCCAGGTCAAGAAATACCGTGGCCAGTAGGTCTAGGGAGGTGATTGTGCCCCTGGACTGGGCACTGGTGAGGTCAAACCTCGAGTGCTGGGTCCAGTTCTGGGCTCCTCAGCATCAGAAGGAGATGGAGGTCCTGGAGCGAGTGCAGAGAAGGGCAACCAGGCTGGGGAAGGGGCTGGAGGGCAAATCCTCTGAGGAGCAGCTGAGGGAGCTGGGGGTGTTGAGCCTGGAGAAGAGGAGGCTGAGGGGAGACCTTCTCCCCACCTGCCCTGCCCTGCCCGGAGGGTGCAGAGAGGTGGGCGCTGGTCTCTTCAGCCAGGGGACAGGAGCTGGGACAAGGGGCAATGGGCTCAAGCTGTGCCAGGGCAGGGTCAGAGCAGATGGGAGGGCAAAGTTCTTCCCTGGCAGAGTTATGGGGCTGTGGAACAGGCTGCCCAGGGAGGGGCTGAGTCCCCTTCCCTGGGTGTGTTTAACAGCCGGGGAGATGAGGTGCTCAGGGATGGGGGTCAGCACAGGGCAGGAACTTTCTGCCTCCTTGGCTCTCTCTGGGATGGATTTGTAACGTTCCTCTGACTCCTTTGCTACCAACAGAACCAAGGCACAGGAAGAGCATGGCTTCAGACCAGTCTTCAGGTGCCAGGCAGAGATAGACCCCCATTTGGAAGCCCTGAAAGACTAGAAGATCCTGCTGCAGGAGAACTCACAGGTTGGTGGGTGCTTGGTGAGGGCCCTTGTTTCTCAGCTGCGCAGTCGGTCACCCGACTGACTGCTGCTCCCAGAGGTTTTTGGGTGGGTGGGAATTGCAGATCAATGTCAGGATTCCTGCTGTGGTAGTCCAAGGGTAGAAGGCAAGCAGGGACTGAGGGGGGAGGCCATACTTCTTATTAGACAATCATTATTTCAAATGCAGCGTTTGTGGTCCTTGATGAGGTGATGATGGAGGGTGGGGCTGAGATGATGTAACCAAAGTTCTCTCCTTCTTAACTTGAAGCCAGGATGTCCCTCTGAAGGAACTTTTTGCTCTCAGACTATTGGAGGATACCAGTTACCTTCTTAAAACTCATTTAGTTAGAGGGAGTCCCTGCGTGGATGTTTAATTGGAAAAGGTTTAATCACTCAGCTACTGACTTGGGGTTTCTCTTTGGAATCAGTTCATGTTTGTGTAGGAAACATCTATCCTTCAACAAGGAAAAGGCTAAATGAAATGAGAAATTCTTAATTACCCCAGTAGATAGGAGGAGCACTTTGTTCAGCATCCTCCAGAGCAGACAGTCAGGGAAGGGAGGGTTCATGGAACTGTCTTTTGAAACCGGTTTCTGTTTGTCTTCTCACAGGGTGGATGTGTGATGCTGGGTGAAACTCGATTTCTATGAGTGTGAGAGAGAGTGGCCAGCATGTCACAGCTCTCTGTGGTGGCCATGTGGACCTTGTCCTCCAGCTGCAGCCCTCTCACCAACGCTGTGTTGTTGAATTCGCTGCTCTCCCAGGGCTCTCCCAGGGCTCAACATCTCCTCCCAGGGCAGCTGGTGTGTCCCGCTGGAGCCACAGGAGCTGCAGAGGATGAGGCTCCAGCTCACACAGGTCAGCTTCCAGCTTTTAGTGGTGAGGAGCTGCAGGTTGGTGGGATGGAGGCTGGATGTCAGGGTGTCCTGGGAGGATCCTGGCCTCTTCTTCCTCAGCCAAAGTGCCAGGATCTGGACCAGGGTGCAGAATGTCCCGGAGCTGCCCCCACAGAGCATCGAGGAGGCTGGAACAGGGGAATCACTGCAAGAGGCAGAGAGAGGATGAGTCCCACAAGCCCATGGCACATTGCCTCCTTCTCCGGATCATAGCCCGGCACTCATCCCCCACGTCACAGCTCTCTGTGGTGGCCACGTGGCCCTGGGGACCTTGTCCTCCAGCTGCATCCCTCTCACCAGCGCTGTGTTGTTGCAGGTGCTGCACTCCCAGGACTCAGCATCTTCTCCCACGGCAGAGCAGCGCTGGTGTGTCCCGCTGGAGCCACAGGAGCTGCAGAGCAGGAGTCTCCAGGGCCTGGGAACAACAGGATCTGCTGCCAACAAAGGCCCCCCCGGGCTGCGGGGTGCCAGCCCCAATGCTGCGCTGAGCCCCCCTCCCACCTAGTCCCCGGCAGCCTGGCAGCTGGGGCTGAGGTGCCAGCACGCACCCTGCGCCATGCCCGGCTCAGCATCCCAGGGCCCCTCCATCCCCGCCATCCCAAACGAGGAGATGAGGGCGCAGCTGGGGTTTTGGGGACCAGGGTCACCGTCACTCACCCGTTCTCCTCTGCCTGCTGCCGTCCTGCGGGACACAGGCACACTGCAGCATCACAGGAGCTGTGCCGCTGGTAGAGGTCATCGAAGGCTCCCTCCTCCTCCCAGGCAGCATCCCTGCGGGAGCCGGGGAGCGCTGGGTACCAAGGGTGTGGGGGTTCCCCCGCAGGCACCCGCAGAGGCAGGAGGGGATCGGCGAGGGCATCGTGGAAGGGGAAGGAGGGAGTGAGCAAGGGGGGTCGCACCAACCTGTCGGGGATTTTGATCCCCAGGCGAAACATTTCCCTCTGGAACTGCTCCATGTCCTGGCACAGAGGGCAGCGGAAATGGTGCAGTCCGGACCGCAGCGCCTGGCCCTTGGGGACAAACAGCATGAGCATCAGTTGGGGGTGGAGGGGCAGCCTGCTCGCCCTCCCCAGAGCTGGGGGCAGCATGATCACTGGGGTGATGGGGTCAGGGGCTGGGGGAGACGGCACCTACCTGGATGCAGCGGCGGTGGAACCAGGCGCTGGCACAGGCGGGGCAGACCAGCGTCTCGTAGCACGGCCGCCTCGACACTGCCTCCTGGCAGATGAGGCAGAGGGTCCCATCCTCCTGCACCACTCGCAGCCTCTGCACCGGCCGGTGCTTCCAGCAGAAGGACCTGTGGGGTGGAGTCAGTGGTTTGGCCCCAGCCCTCCCCTGCCCCGGCCCCAGCCGCATGGGACAGCGATACTCACTTGTACTCCCCGAAGAACTGGGAGATACAGCCCCTCTCACTGCCGCAGGGGAAGTGGAAAACACGGGAGCACCGGCGACGACAGCAGGTGACCGAGGCACCCCGCAGCCGACAGATGCAGCACCTCTGGGGACAACACGGAGGTGGCCAGTGTCAGTGCTGCAACCCCACAGGGATCCCCATCTGACTTGTTCCCAGCACAGCCCCGCTGCGTTTCTCTGTGCCACCTGACTGGTGACACCGTGCCACTGATAATGCCACCTCCTGTCCTCTCCAAAGCCCCACTGTCTGCAGGAAAGGGTCTCTGGGGATGGAGGAGGATCTGGGGCTTTGCTTGCAGGCAGCTGTTGCGGGGTCCCCGGGGGCTTGCTGGCCTGTGCAGCGCAGGACACGGGGCATGGGGACAACAGTGGGGAGCCAGTCCCCCCTCCTCACCTTTTTTGCCACCCGCTTCAGCTCCTGCTCAATGTCAGGAAACAGGAAGCCATAGAAGCCCTCTTCATCAGCTCCTCTCTGGCTCAGCCTGCTGGCGTGGTACTGCAAGTGGGGAACAGAGCGGGTGTGCCAGGGCTGTCGGCGATGCAGGGCTGGGGACCAGGGCTTTTTGGGGAGCAAGGGCTGGCAAGCCCGTGGGACTCACCAGGCAGTTCTCGTGGATGTGGAGCCCATCCTGATGGCACATCTGCCCAACAACTTCAGGATCAGAGTCCGACCGCTGGCACAGCCCACACACTGCCAGGGGACAGCAGCAGAGTCACCTCCAGCACCGCATCAGGGTGCCAGTTTGGGCCAGTGTCGGGAACGGGATAGGGGAAGAATGCCAGAGCACCTTCACAAGGTGTGGGGTCTCTGCCTAGCCAGCCCAGCATCAGCGAAATCCCCTCTGGCCCGTGCCCGGGGGGATGCTCTGTGCTCACCTTCCTCCACGGGGTCCTGCCGCCGCCTTTTACATGGGGGAGGCTCAGCAGAGGGTCCTGCCTCCTCTTCTGGCAGTGCTCTGCGATGCTGTGCGGGGGGAAAGGAATCTCCCATCTTGGGAACCTGTGATCACCAGGGCCTGCAGTGGAGCCGATGCCCTGGTGTGGGGATGTTGGTGCAGCTGAAGACCGCCTTGATCCTCCAGCGTCTGTGGCAAACACGCCACTGAGCAGGGGCGCTGGCACGGGGCTACACAGTTTGGGCTCCTTATGACGCGGCGCCACGTGCGCGTAGTAGTGTCCAGGGGCGGGTCCCCAGCAAGCCCCAATCACAGCCCAGGGGGTTGCTGGGCATGGGCCTGTTGTGCGCCGTGTCATAATGACCCCTGACTGTACAGGCCCGTGCCCTGGATGCTGGAGGATCAGGCGGGGAGCAGCTCCATGGTTCTTCTTTGTACTCAGCACTGGACAGAATGAAACAAGATTTCATGCATCCAAACATCTGTCTGTGCACATGTCTTTTGAGTGGGGGCAGATCCTGCTGCCAGCTTTCCTGCCTGGGTGTTAAACCGCACCTGTAATTGCTGGGGTCAGTAAGGACAGAGCCGGGAAGAGCCAAAGCCCCAGCCATGAAGCCCTGTGAGGGGGCCTGGGGTGTGCACAGGGCCAAACCATGTCCGTACGGGCTTTGGAGAGCTGTCAGTGAGAGAGGCAGACGTGGGCTGTGAGGAGGGGGCTTCCCACGGTCCTTGTCAGCCATCCAGTTGAGTGGAGAACCCTGATCCAAATCCCATCAGAGCTGCCCTTCAGGGATGCCTGGTGAGGCCTCGCTGATAACCCACGCTGCTGGGATGCCATGAGGAGATGGGATGGCCACTGGTACCATGATGGCCACTGTGAAGGGCACAGCCACGATAGGCAGCAAGCAATGGATCTCAGGATGGGCTGGGGTGAGCCCAGCCACCAGCAAGTCGTTCACCCTGGTGCCAAATTGCAAGAGAGGCATCCCAGCCAGTCTGAGGATGGGTGGGTTTTTAGAATAAGCTGCCGAGGCCCACACCACAGATGGGGCCCGAAGCAAGAGGGGTGCCGGGCACTGCAGCCCCTATGCCGAAGGAGCAGCAGCCCCAGGGACCCCATGCCTGAGTGGCCTCCGCAACAGCCTCTGGCTAACGTTTCCCAAGCATTGGCTGCAATTAGGGGGACTGGTAGCAGCCACCAAAGCTTGGAATTCATCCAAGTTCGAGGTCCGGAGGGGCATATAGCCTCTGTTAAACCCTTTGTGTTACCCATTCCTATGATTCCATGGGGGCGTGATGTGCCATCACAGTGGGGAATGTCCATTCGGACCCATTTTTAGATGGGGCCATTGAAGTGCGCGATACCCTAAAACTGACATGGAAAACTGGTACCCCTATTTGGGTAGATCAGTGGCCCCTACCACTGGAAAAGCTTCGCGCCCTCCAGGAGCTACTTATGGAACAGTTAACAAAAGGGCATATTGTTCCTTCCACGAGTCCTTGGGATTCACCTGTTTTTGTTATTCAGAAACAAACTGGCAAGTGGCGCTTGCTCCATGACCTCAGGAGAATTAATGACGCTATGGAAGATATGGGAGCCCTCCAGCCAGGACTCCCATCCCCCACTATGATTCCTCGAAATTGGCATTTGACTGTTACTGACCTCAAGGATTGCTTTTTTAATATCCCACTGCACCCAAATGATGCTCCTAAATCTGCCTTTTCAGTCCCAAGCGTCAACATGCAAGCTCCATTGCAAAGATGCCAGTGGGTTGTGCTGCCACAAGGAATGAAGAACAGTCCTACAATCTGTCAGTGGTATGTAGCTGAAGTACTCGGTCCTGTTAGGACTGCAATGTCCGGTGTCTTATGGTACCATTACATGGATGACATCCTCGTGGCCGCACATCATCACGAAGTCATGGAGGAAGCTGTAGCCCTTGTCACAACTGCTGTTAACTCAGCAGGCCTCTGTATTGCGCCAGAAAAGGTCCAAAAGATACCCCCATGGAAGTATTTAGGTTGGCGCATCAGAGCCCAGACTATAGTTCCTCAACCTTTACAGATACAGGCAAACATAAGAAATTTGCATGATGTACAGAAACTGTTGGGAACAATCAATTGGGTCCGACCGCTGTTAGGGATTTCTAATGTGGACTTGGGTCCTTTATTTGAACTGCTTGAAGGAGACACTGACTTGCGCTCACCTCGCAGCCTTGGTCCTGAGGCAGTTGACTCCTTGCAAAAGATTGCTACAGCGATTACTCTCGGACAAGTACACCGATGGGCTCCTGGATTACCCTTTTTTCTAATTATCTTGAACCCTGCTCGACAGCCTCATGCATTAATATTTCAGCGGGACCCTCAGAAACCAAACCCACTGCTGATCATCGAATGGGTTTTCTTGCCGAATCAATCTACAAAAACCATTTCAAGGCAGCACGAGATGTTTGCTTCTTTGATAATTAAGGCCAGACAAGGCTTGTTCATGTTGTCAGGAGTGGACTTTGCATATATCTGCTTACCTGTACCGAGCATGTATTTACAATGGCTGTACCAGCAGTCAGATGCCTTTGTTATGGCACTGGCAGACTGTACGGGTCAACTTACATCCCACCCACCTTCGCATAAGCTGCTTAATATTGACTTTCGCTTGACACCCAGGCCGAAAAGGAGTGATCAGCCATTACAAGCCCTTACTGTATTTACGGGTGGGTCTGGAAAATGGCACAGATCAGTCATCTTCTGGTGGGACGACCAGCATGAACGATGGGACTCAGACATAGAGACTGTTCCTGGTTCTCCCCAGATAGTGGAGCTGACTGCGGTTGTTTGAGTTTTTCGAAAGCGGTCCGCACCGCTTAACCTTACCACTGATTCAGCCTGTGTTGCAGGGATTGTTGAGCGAGCTGAAGCATCTGTATTGCGTAACGTTTCACCTCCTGAACTATTTGCTTTGTTACAGGAGCTTCTCTTTCGTTTGGACTCTCGCCCTCACCCCTATTTTGTTATGCATGTCAGGTCACACACTTCTTTACCTGGTTTTATTGCAGAAGGAAACCGACGAGCTGATTTGCTGACATCACCAGTACAAGTATTGCCAGAGCGCATAGCACAGGCTAAACTCAGCCATTCCTTTCTTCATCAGAATGCTGGAGGTCTCAAACGGCAGTTTGGGCTCACCTCCCAACAAGCGACTAATATTATAGCCGTACGTCCTGACTGCCAAAGGCATTCTTGTCCGTCAATAGCAGGAGGGGTTAACCCCAGAGGGTTACAGAGCTTACAACTGTGGCAAACGGATGGTACACATTATCGGGAGTTTGGTACATTGAAACATGTTCATTCCTCTATGGACACCTTTTCAGGTGCTTTGTTTGCTTCTTGCCATACAGGGGAGAAGGCACCTGATGTCCGCAGACACCTGATGCATGCTTTTGCCACCTTGGGCATACCCTCTCAAATCAAAACGGACAATGGCCCTGCATATGTCTCAACTGCAGTGAAGGCCTTTTTTGACTCCTGGGGTGTGACCCACATTGCTGGCATTCCTCATTCCCCTACAGGTCAATCTGGAATTGAATGCTCCCACCAGTCTTTGAAGCGCTGACTGCAACAACAGAAAGGGGGAATAGGGACTGCCAGCCCTGGGGAGCGACCACAGAAAGCTTTGCGTGTGTTTAACTTTGTGAATTGCTCTTTAATAGATAACAATCCTCCGATAGTTCGGCATTTTAATGCAAAGGTTTCACTTGGAGCACAAATTAAAGCCCCGGTGCTGGTTCGTGATCCAGAAACAGGTAAGATCATGGGACCGTACCCTCTTGTTCCAGGGGGAAGAGGTTATGCTTGTGTCTCGACAGAAAAAGGCCCCAGGTGGATTCCGGCGAAGAACGTACGACCTTTCCGTGAATCCCTGCCACAGCCACCCAGTGACGACTCCGACCATCTCTTTGATCAACAAACTCCTGAACACTCTGGGACCACGGGCGATTGAGACACTGACGGCTGAGACACCAAGGGGACACACGGCTCGGCCTAACCTGCTTCCGGCAGTGCTTCCGGACAGGCCGCTGACACTGAGAAAGCCTCGGAGCGCCTCGACAGAGTCAGACTTTGACTCCTGTTACTTTGAAAGAACTTGAAATCATGATTTGGTGCCTGATTTTAGTAACAATAGGTATAGGACCCTTACCCCTTTGGGGCAGTTTCCTTCCCCCTCCTCTTCCTAAAACCAATGTGTGGATCACATTGGCAGATTTGACCGGACAGGACACTTTATGCCTTGCCACTGCCTCTCCTAATAATCCCTTTTCTACATGCCTCGTGGGTTTGCCGCTGGACGAGTGGCCGATACCCACAGATCTCCAACCCTTCTTTCCATCCAGAAACGTGTCCCGAAATGTAACAGGTGGTTGGGACATGTGGACCCCTCGCCTCCCATTTGCTACCCTAGAACCACAGGAGACTGAGCTCCTTGGATCAGTAAAAATGGACTTTTGTGTTAAGTTTAACTATTCAGGAAAAACTCAGTCCAGGGCAGGGGATGTCTCTCCTGCCCACCCTGTTTTTAAAAACGCTAGTGCCTGGTGTAATTACAAATTTGTCCAGGTCTAGCAATACTCCCCTTCTATTACCATCGGGGAATGGTAATAAAACAAAGATCTCCTGGAGAGAGTCCAGAGGAGGCTATGGAGATGCTGAAGGGCCTGGAGCATCTCCCCTGTGAGGAAAGGCTGAGGGAGCTGGGGCTGTTCAGCCTGGAGAGAAGAAGACTAAGGGGGGACCTTATTCCTGTTTATCAAGATCTGAAGGATGGGATGCAGGGGAAATGGGCAGCCCCTTTTCAGTGCCTGTGGGGACAGGACAAGGGGCAATGGCTGCAAGTTAGAGCCTAGGAAGTTCCCCACCAAGCTGGGGCAGAACTTTTTCCCAGTGAGGGTGAGGGAGCCCTGGGCCAGGCTGCCCAGGGGGTGTGGAGTCTCCATCTCTGGAGAGATTCCAGCCCCGTCTGGACGCCGCCCTGTGCAATCTGAGCTGGGGAGCTGCTTTGGCAGGGGGTTGGACCCCATGAGCTCCTGAGGTCCCTTCCACCACCTGGGATTCTGTGATTCTATGACTCCACCTGGAGTGATGTGTCCAGCTCTGGGGTCTCTAGTATAGGAAAGACATAGAGCTGTTGGAGCGAGTCCAGAGGAGGCCATGGAGAGGATAGGGGCGGATGGAGCACCTCTCCTATAAAGACAGGATGAGAGAATTGGACTTGTTCAGCCTGGACAAGAGAAGGCTCTGGGGAGACCTAATTGCAATCCCCAATTCTTAAAGGGGTCATACAAGAAAGTGGAAGAGGGGCTGTTCATCAAGGAGTGTAGTGATAAGACAAGAGGGAATGGCTTAGAGCTGAAAGAGGGTAGGTTTAGATTGGATGTTAGGAAGAAATTCTTTACTATGAGGGTAGTGAGGCCCTGGCACAAGTTGCCCAGAGAGGTTGTGGAAGCCCCATCCCTGGAAGTGTTTAAGGACAGTTTGGGTGAAGCTTTGGGCAACCTGATCTAGTGGAGGGTGTCCCCATGGCAGGGGGTGGAACTAGATGATCTTTGAGGTCCTTTCCAATGCAAAGCATTCTATGATTCTATAACGAACTGCAAAAGCAATATTAAAGTTGATGCCTGGAATATCCTCATAAGCAAAAACATGTACATGCTAAACATATATGACATGCTCATGAGTGAAAAGACATACATGTTACACATACTACAGTGCTTGACTCTCCACCCAAATCATGTTAGACATCACTCCTGGGAGCAAACAGCAAAGATTAGAGCATAAAGGGTATTGAGGAAGCTACCTCAGCGTTGAAGGGGAGAGAAGTAATTGAAGAACCTGAAGAGGCAGTGGACAAGCTGTGGTCCTTCTCCTCCACCCAACAATGGGACATCTTCTTGATAAGCAACTGCAATTTCACACTTTGGGTTAGAATACCCAGGAGAGCATTTTCCTGACATTTTAACTATAATCATAGTCATACATCACTGCTACTGCAGCAAGAGCATTTGTCAAACTTTTACCTCTGTCACTCTAACAAACATTCTGTTAGCATGAACTTTGAGAAACTGTTTCAGTGAAAGTCCTTTGGGGGCTCTGATGTGGCTGAAGATTGTCTGGAGTGCATCACTGTTTCCTAAGCTGTTGCTGATATGCTTCAATAGGAGGGGTACAGAGCACCAGCATCACCAGCGATGGCCCTTGTGAGGTGAGAGCCAGTACAAAAATCCATTATCTTGCCTCTGCAGGTTCTGTTATCTTGCAAGGAAGATTTTTTGAGACAAACTGCTCATTCCAGTTCCTGTGAAAAGGTATTTGGAGTGATACAGGGTCACCTGTCCTAGCTGTGCCCCACCCCAACTTCTGGAGAAAGTTAACGCTATCCCAAACAAACCTAGGACATATCCACCCCTATGCTATACTACGTGCTTCAGTCCAGATCCAACCAGTCCCTTGATTGCCACTGTTTCCCCAGTCTTTGGTAGAGTTTTTTTAAAGGTATGCAAAGATTGATACACAGTTCTACAAAGGTATCATTCCCCTAGTCTATGGGCCAACCCTCTAAATGTGGGGTTTGTTCATTTAGTCCATGACTTTGGGCTGCATTTGTCACAGCACTCAGGGCAGGAGTGTTGGACACTCAGGGCAGGAGTGTTGCACACTCAGGGCACGAGTGTTGCACACTCAGGGCAGGCGTGTTGCACACTCAGGTGTGTGCTGCTGAATTGTTGCTTGCTGCATCTGGACCTCATGGCTGGTGTATCTGCCATTGTGCATGCTTGCAGTCTGCAGATTAAAGATACTGATTTTAATGAAGGGCAGGTTGCTGAGGCACTCATCCCTCATTAATTTGGGTGATTCTTACTGCAATACCATTGCCACACCATATAGCAACTATAGCAATGAAAACATACAATTTCATAGAATTTCATAGAATGTCCTGAGTTGGAAGGGACCCATAAGGATCATCAAGCCAACTCCTGGCTCCACACAGGACCAGCCAAGTCAGAGCACGGGACTGAGTGCATCATCCAGACACTTCTTGACCTCAGCCAAGCTGGGTGGTGGGACCACTTCCCTGGAGAGCCTGTTCCAGTGCCCGACCACCCTTGCAGTAAAGAACCTCTTTGAGCTTTGTGCACTCCCATGGTCACCAGGAACCACCCCAGCACACGTTCCCCCCCAGGATCTCACAAAGAGTGTGCTTTTTCCAGGAGACTCAGGAGAAATATGTCTCCTTGTGATCAGTTACGGAGATCTGTCTGACCCTCTGGAAAGGCACACTGGGAAGATTTCTCCCATGCCCATCCTCCAGTGACCTGAGAGCTCTGGCCTCTGCTCTCAGCTGCTGGAGGTTGTGGAGGGCTGGGTTGCCCTTCAAAGGGACCATGACACTGCAGGTCAGTGCTGACAGGAGCTTGGTGTTATGCAGAGATGTATAGGAGCCCACTCTGAGATCCCTGGGGATGTAGTCAATGCAGCTGATGAAGAAGACAGGGAGAGATTTTTGTCCCCTTGGAGCACGACTCCATCTGGGCAGCTGGCTGCCTGTAAAGGTGGTACAGGTATTGATGCATGGAGTCAGTTTTGTGGTCCCAAATAGGGACATCTAATGCCATT
The DNA here is from genome assembly GCA_027925045.1 of Hypotaenidia okinawae. Lineage (NCBI taxonomy): Eukaryota > Metazoa > Chordata > Aves > Gruiformes > Rallidae > Hypotaenidia > Hypotaenidia okinawae. Next base: position 35,929 of record BSDF01000132.1, read on the forward strand.
TCAGCTGGCCAAAGGGATTTCTTCCCAGGCCTAGTACGGGTTCTTCCACATCCCTCTCCATGTGTCCTGTCTAATGGTGGGACAAGGAGCAGGCCTTCTTCTACCTCACTGTGTCTCTGAGCAGGGAAAGGGCACTGCTGGAATGAAGTGCAGCGATCAGCAGAGCTGGCACATTAGCAACTCAGTGATTCCTTCAGTCTCTTTCAGAGGAGGTTTCTGGGGAGCCCCAGGGACTTCTCAAGGGCTCCCTCTGCTCCTGAGCTGGCCTGGCTCCTGGGACACAGGGAGCTCATGGCAACCAGGTAACACTGCAGAGACACAGCTCTGCCCAGGAGCAGCTCCTCTGCAAAGTGCAGCAGGGCTGGAGGTGCTGCCAGCAGGCCCCACGAGGAGATAGCAGAGCCTTGTGAAGGGGGCAGAGCACTGAGAGTTTATTGCTGGATAAACCTTCCAGGCCTGGACATGGTAAGTGTCTAGCTGAGGGCAGTACAGATGTAGTTGCTGCTGGGATCTCCTAAAGAGATCTTTTAGTCAAATTCCCAAATGTTTCAAGTCCCTTGGATCGCAGATCCACTTTTCCAGCTGTAAAATAAAGTGAGAGATGTCTCATCCTCCCTTGGATGGCTCGAAGAGGATAGCAAGGTCATGAACTGAAGGACACCACAGGCAAGGAAATACCCATTGAGTGGAATTGGTGCCTGATGGAGCAAGGACCACAGCAACCAGCTTAGAAACAGCAAAAGAAGATGCAGATAATTCAGAGCATGTTGCATGTGGGAAGGAACAGCAGGGTAGGCTGGTCTGAGAGTATAGAGATGTCAAAGAAGGTGAGATGGGGAGAATAAACCCTGTGTCCAGATGGGTCTTGAAAACATCCAGGGATGCAGCTCATGCAGCTCCTTTTCTCTAGGAAATTTGGGGGAAGTTTCTGCCTACATCTGTCCTGAAGCCCTCTTGTCTCCCGTGGCCTGTTGTACTTTTATTTTGTACTGTCTGAAAATGTCACCTTAGAACCTGATCATAGGCTGTTCCTCTGCTACGCTGTGGTGGACTGACCCTGTCCGGAGCCCAGGTGCCCACCAAAGCTGCTCTATCACTGCCCCTCCTCAGCTGGACAGGGGAGAGAAAAGGTAATGAAAAACTCATGGGTCTTGATAAGGGCAGGGAGAGATCAATCACCAGTCGCCATCAGGGGAAAACAGATTCAACTCAGGAGAAGAAATTAATTACCAATCAAATCAGAGTCGAGTAATGAGAAATAAAACCAGCTCTCAAAAGCACCTTCCCCCAGGCTTCTCACAGCGGCCACCCCTGTAGCCCCCTCCACTACCAACCATGCAAACCCAACATACACATGCTCCCCTTCAAGACCTTCTCATTCCCAGGCTGAACAAGCCCAGCTCCCTCAGCTTCCTCTCACAGGGCAAGGTTGCCTGCCTTGGTGGCCTCCCCAGAACTGGCTCCAGTTTATCAATGCCTCTCTTGCATTGTAGGAAGTCAAAACTTTGGAAATACTCCAGATGCTTTCTGAGAAGTGCTGAGCCAAGGGGGATCAGCACTTCCACTGCCTGTGCAGGGGACCTCTAGCCCTGGATATCTACAATCCAGAGCCTTGTATGCAGGGCTGGAAAGCAGCCAGGCAGTCCCAAGCCTCTCTCACTGCAGTGGGCTACTCAAACCAGGGGCAGGACCTTGGATTTGTCCTTGCTGGCTATCATAACGTCCCTATCAGCCCATCTCTCCAGCCTGGCTAGGTCCCTCTGGATGGCAGTCCTGCCCTGCCACGTAGCATCTTCTCCCTTAATTTCGTGTCCTGCAGAACCATGATGAAAAAGCACTCTTCCAGCTCCTTTCAGTTCATGAGAAGCGTCTTTGGAGTGACTGGGGCTGGCACACAGTCGGTTTTCCTCCTAGCAGTCTGTGCAGTGCTGTGCTTTACATTGGGGACCCAAACTGTGCTGAGATCACACAGATGCTTTAGCTATTGCTAAGCCAAGCAGGGCTTGCACAGCATCAAGGCCTTCTCTGTTCTCACTCTGCCCATCCCAGGGAGGTGGCTGGGGCTTGGCAAGGGTGTGGGAGGGGACAAAGCTGGCCAAAGGGGTTATTCCATCAACATGACACCAGGCTTGGAGAGAAAACTGGGCAGGGCTTTCTTTCCAAGGGGAGCCTGGCTGGGCATCAGCCAGTGGGAGGTGAGAGGAGGTCAGTGGTTGCCTTTACACCACTTCTGCTGGGGGGTTGGGAGCTGAGGCCCTGTGTTTTCCTTCACTGTTGATGCTCTCTGTATCTGGAGCCCAGAGCTTTTATTACAGTTAATCTTCTGTTTCTCTCTCCCAGCCCACTGTGGGGACAATGATTGAATGTCTGGTGGGTTTTTGGAAGCAATCTGGGCTCAATCCCTCACAGATAAGTTGGGAAATGTGTGTGAACAAGACAGAATGACTGTGTGATTAGTATTTACACCGTGGTTGTGGCTCTGGGAAGGGCTCAGTGCTGGTCGGTTGTCTATGGTTGGTTGGTCATCAGGCAAGGAACTGCCCTGTGCATTACCCTTTGTGTACCTTCCAGTCTAAGTACAGTTGTTGTTATTTCCCCTCCATTTTCTGTCCCAGTAAATTCTTCTTACCCGAACCCATAAAGTTTACCTTGTGTCTTCCCATTCTTCTCCCCACCCCAATGGGGGAGAGCTGAATGAGTGGTTACATGGTGTTCATGTGCTGGCTGCAGCTAAACCATGACAGTCCTTTATAGCTCCCAAAACGGAGCTCAAGGGGTTGATACAATGACAGCTCTGACAAGCACCTTACAACAAAGGTAAGTCCCTGGTCACACGGATTTTGTGCTTGGTCCCGTGGCTGTAGTATGTAAAGCCTGACTTGCTTTATGTATTCTCTCTGGTGTGGTTTATCACCCTGTGGGACCTGCAGCTACGAGGTTGAAACCACAGATGTCTGCTTATTTATGGAGATCCACATTGCTGGTGTGAGAAGCAGCCAAAGGATGGAGTCTTAGAGCAGCAGGATGGGCCTGTTTGGATTAGAGACTGCAGAATAAACAGGCCGATGGTTTCTACACAGGATGTTGGAGGCCTTGGTGCCCAGAGGGAGACCTTTTGATGCGTTACCTGAACAATGACAGCTGACACCCCTAAATATGCTCATGAGCAAAAAGAAGTCCATGCTGAAGATGTATGAACTCCACTCTCCACCCAAATCCCCTGAGATGTCACCCCTGGCAGGGAACAGCTCAGATTAGGCTATAAAGGGTGCTGACGAAGCTACCTCAGCATGGAAGGGGAGAGAAGTGAAGAACCTGCAGAGGCAGTCGACAGGCTGTGCTCCTTCTCCCCCACCCAACAATGGGATGCCTTCTTGGTAAGAGATTGCAACTTCACCCTTGGGTGGGAAGACCCAGGATAGTATTTGGTAGCATTTTAACGCACAGCCTGACTCTCTACCGGGGATGTCATAACGGAGAGAGCATCCCTCTGTACCGAGGATGTCACAATGGACAGCCTGCCTCTGTACCGGGGGTGTCATAACGGACAGCCTGCCTCTGTACCGGGGGTGTCACAATGGACAGCCTGCCTCTGTACCAGGGGTGTCATCATGGCCAGCCTGCTTCTGTGCCACGGGTACCATAATGGAAAGCCTGCCTCTGTACAGGCTGTGTCTAGCACCCCTTGTCTCTGTACCGAGGCGCTGTAAAGGACAGCCTGCCTCCATACCGGGGGTGTCTCAGTCCCCTGTTGTTGTACCAGGGGTGTCTTAATGGACAGCCTGCCTCTGAACTTGAGGTGCCAGAACAGCCAGCCTGTCTCTGTACCAGGGGTGTCTTAAGGCACGCCTGCCCCTGTAATGGGGATGTCATAATGGACAGCCTCCCTGTGTCCCTGGACAGCAAGCCTGGTGATGCCCGAGCCAGCCCATTGTCAAAGAACCCAAAGTTCTGCTTCCCATGCACCCCATGCTCAGAGCCAGGTATTAATTTCCTGACTCTTCTCATTCCATCCCTCCTCATTGCCTAGATATAGGAATGATGGAGAAAACACTACCTGTACCCCAGATCCTTGCACCATCTGTCCCAGGGCCCTTCTATCCTTTTGAATGGCCCTCTGTTTTCTTTTATGGATTTCATTACTAACTACTTGGAAAATTAAAGGTGGATAATAATCCATGGGCCTGACCCAGGTTGGAAGTTGTTTTAAGTCCCTAACTGAGGCTCCCTTAAGGCAGCAGACCTCCCTATGTAATGGGTCTGGCTTACAGATCAGACCCTCAGTTCTCTCCAGAAGAGACCTGTCTTTTCTTTGAGCACATCTGCCTCATGGTGCAGGGATGAGCTCGGCTGAGGAGATCCCTTCTCTGTTCACACAGCACAGAGCCATGATCAGAGCTGTCTCCTGCTAGCAGCCTGCTGTGACATCCCTGCAGCCTGAGACCTGCACAGCTCCATGCTGCTGGGGTTGTTTGAACTGGGTTCCTACTTCCACGCTGGAAGGTGTTGGGGTCCTGGCCCTGAGCCGGGCAGACACCACCACTCAATTCCTCACCAGAGCTCAGTGCCCCCCAACAGCCAAACTGCCCTGCCACTGGCTGAGCTGCTTCCTGCCTCTGCCCGGCGGGCAGGCTGGCTGGTCTGAGCTCTCCCGCCTGCCTGTGCCTATGGGTGGGCAGCTGTGGTGGTTGAGCCCTGGGCAAAGGCCAGACGCCCACCAAGATCAGTCTATCACTGGCCTTCTTAGTTGGACAGGGGAGAAATAACATAACTGGGCGGCTCAAGAGACAAACTCGTTAATGCCGCGGGCAAAACAGACTCAACACAGAGTGCAGGAGAGAAAGTTATCTAATTTATTACACTGCACTAAAGAGAAACAGTGAAAAGGAACCAGAGTCAGGAGTGCAACCAACAATCTTGAAACAAATGCAACCAGGCAAACACTTTCCCCCCACTCCCTCCTCAGCAGGCTTGAGTTAGAAGTTTGCTCCCTTCTTCCCTCCCGGTCACAGCCCAGGAGGGGCAGGGACTGGGGAAATGGGGTCTGGGTAACACCTTCCCCCCACCCCTCCATTCTAAAGCAGACTGCCCTTTCAGCCAGGAGTTTGCTCCCTTCTTCCCCTCTCCTGCTCGCAGCACAGGACAGGGGGGCAGGGACTAGGAGATGGGGGCTTTGGTCAGTCCCTTGCAAGCTGGTTTCCTTCTCGGCCGGGATGGGGCATCCATTCCACACCCCCTCCCCCTGCTGCACCCTAGGATCTCACCCATAAGAGCCAGTCCTCCAGGAACTTTCTCCAAGGCAAATCTCTTCCCACCGGGCTTCATTTCTGCTCTGGCAGGCAGCAATCAATCCCAGTGTCTCTCAGGCCCAGTCCTCCACGGGGCTATGATGCCTCCTCCAGCAAACCTGTCTGGCTCATCTTTGGAGGTCGCTTGTGCTGGCAGGGGCTCATCCCAACGTCAGTCACGGCATCTTCTCTATGTCTCCCCCGGCTCCATCCAGCGTGGAGCCTCTCCACCGGGCAGGTCGGGTCTCTGCCTCCTCCATGGCTCCTTTCCTCCGGGACTGAAGCCAGAGGGGTGGCAGTTGCCGGGGCTCCCATGCCAGAGAGGGTCCGAATCCAGAGGGGCACCAGCCCCTGCTCCCCATGCGCATGAGGGGGTCCCAAGCCAGAGAGGCATCAGCCACCGGGGCGCCCATGCAAGAGGGGGCCCGAAGTCAGAGGGGTGCCAACCGCTGGGCCCCCATGCCAGAAGGGCAGCATCTTCTGGGACCCCCGCACCAGAGGGGGCCTGAAGCCGTAGGGGTGGCAGCTGAAGGGCCCCCATGCCACAGGGTTGGCAGCCTCAGGGCCCTAAAGACAGAGAGGGCCCAAAGCCAGAGAGGCGTCAGCTGCTGGGGCCCCTACGCCAGAGGGGGCCCGAAGCCAGAGGGGTGGCAACTGCCGGGGCTCCCATGCCAGAAGAGCAGCATCCTCCGGGCCCCCCACACCATACGGGGCCCGAAGACGGAGGGGCGTCAGCCAGCATGGCCCAAATGCTAGAGGGGCTCGAAGCCAGAAGGGCAGCAGCCGTTGGGGCCCCCACGCCAGAAGCGGCCCAAAACCAGAGGGGTGGCAGTCTCGGGGGCCCCCACACCAGAGGAAGCCCCCATGCCAGAAGTGGGCCCAAAGCCAGAGGGGCGGCAGCCTCAGGGCCCCAAAGTCAGAGGGGACCCGAAGCCAGAGGGGCAGCAGCTTGCTGCCGTCGCCGGTGCTCCCGTGTTTTCCACTTCCCCTGTGGCAGTGAGAGGGGCTGTATCTCCCAGTTCTTCAGGGAGTACAAGTGAGTATCGCTGCCCTCTGTGCCAGGACATGGAGCAGTTCCAGAGGGAAATGTTTCGCCTGGGGATCAAAATCCCCGACAGGTTGGTGCGACCCCCCTTGCTCACTCCCTCCTTCCCCTTCCACGATGCCCTCGCCGATCCCCTCCTGCCTCTGCGGGTGCCTGCGGGGGAACCCCCACACCCTTGGTACCGAGCGCTCCCCGGCTCCCGCAGGGATGCTGCCTGGGAGGAGGAGGGAGCCTTCGATGACCTCTACCAGCGGCACAGCTCCTGTGATGCTGCAGTGTGCCTGTGTCCCGCAGGACGGCAGCAGGCAGAGGAGAACGGGTGAGTGACGGTGACCCTGGTCCCCAAAACCCCAGCTGCGCCCTCATCTCCTCGTTTGGGATGGCGGGGATGGAGGGGCCCTGGGATGCTGAGCCGGGCATGGCGCAGGGTGCGTGCTGGCACCTCAGCCCCAGCTGCCAGGCTGCCGGGGACTAGGTGGGAGGGGGGCTCAGCGCAGCATTGGGGCTGGCACCCCGCAGCCCGGGGGGGCCTTTGTTGGCAGCAGATCCTGTTGTTCCCAGGCCCTGGAGACTCCTGCTCTGCAGCTCCTGTGGCTCCAGCGGGACACACCAGCGCTGCTCTGCCGTGGGAGAAGATGCTGAGTCCTGGGAGTGCAGCACCTGCAACAACACAGCGCTGGTGAGAGGGATGCAGCTGGTGGACAAGGTCCCCAGGGCCACGTGGCCACCACAGAGAGCTGTGA